>JBBPCX010000040.1:33857899-33869759 GCA_037974365.1 Hydrocynus forskahlii | reverse complement strand
AAATAAATGTTTAAAGTCCTTTTTAAAGCAGACAGTGGACTGTGTTCTCCTCAGATGTTCAGGGAGGGCGTTCCACACTGGGGACCTTAAGCACAGTTAGTTTGGGCCACAGTTTAATACATGGCCATTTTCCAGCTTCTGTTTAATCCTTAGAATTAAGTATACATATATGCCTTAAAACTCAGCATGAATGGGTGGAGCTAACCTCTGTAGATGGAATAAGGAGACGCATTTATCAAAATGTATTGGTTTTGCTACACCACAGAAACTATGATTTTGCAGCTTAGTTTCGATATTTGGACTGTACGGATGAATGAATAAACGTATATTTAGAAACTCTAACAATATTTAGAGAATTCAAACTTTTTTTTAATTTGATCACTTTAATAGACTGAAAGACACTGCATTCACAATTTGTTGCAGAATAATTGCAATACTAATATTCTGTCCATATCATGCTGTTCACTGTGTTGAAATGTGTCAAACGGACCAATAGAAATGGTCCAAAATGACTAAGAGTTAAAATCTTTTTTTATTACTTAAAAGTAGAGGTAAAGTGGTCCCTTATAGTCACGTGTGAACACACCACAGCACAGCACCCAGTGTGAACAATGTGAAATTCTTTCTCTGTATTTAATCCATTCACCAAGTGAAGCAGGGCGCTACCACCAATGAGGGGCCCCCGGGGATCAGTATGTGGGGACGGTACCTTGCTCAAGGGTACCTCTGTGATGACACTAGCAGTGTTCGGAACTTGCGTAAAAAGTTTTTTGTTTTTTTTACTTGGAAATATGAAGATTTAATCTGTCGGCAAAATACTAGCTCATTAAATTCCTCTGCTGGACCATAGATCTGTGGTCATGTCGGGGCAAATGCCTACAATTGAACTCCATCTTCAGCTTTTGTGATGAGATAAAAACAGGCTTGTCAGAAAACATTAAAAAAACATTTAAAGTACAGACTAAACTCTGGTCATAATGAATGCTATAACAGGTTTTAGCTATGTGCTGTACTATTGTTCATTTTTCATAGATAAGGGTATATTAAACAGTCAGAAACATAATCAAGTCTATTTGTAAGCAAGTGTGCAGCTGTTAATTAATGCCTATTAAGCTTTCAGTAGCTTTCAATATAAGGCTCATGGCTCCAGCACAGTACTAAAATTGACTCCTTTTGATGAGGGGAAAAATGTACAAACTATTCCTGTAATCTAGGCAGGCTGTGCTACTTTGTTAACTGACAGTAATTTTTGTTTATGCTTTTGGGAAACTGGAGCTCAGATGGTGCCAAAATGATACCTAATCACTGAGAGACTTATGGAAGTGGGAGTGCCACATACCTGTACAGAAAGTGCTGGGAGGTGCGTGTGTGTATTTGCGCGATTGTGTGAATGGCGAGGAAGGTTACGAATTAAATAAAGAGGGTGTGTGTTTGTATCTTCATTAGTAAAGTGCTGGAGGGTGTATTTTGCCCACGCACAGTGCTGATGTGGCAGCTGGTGTGTGTGTGTGTGTGTGTGTGAGAGAGAGAGAGAGAGAGTGTGAGATATGCTATGAATTTGCACACAGTGTCACTGGACAGTTCAGCATGTTTGCAGGAGAACACTAACGGTCAGTTCTGTTATGTCAGACAACAGACACCCACTTTGGTTAGCGTGAGTGGGAGCAGCTATTCCACCCACCCAGAGAAAGTGCCACTTCCATTCCAATTCCAGGTACCTCTACACTGTTAAGTCGCAGCTGAGAATGATGTCACAACTGTAATGACCACGATCCAGGATGACAAATCAGAAAGCCAGGTTCTAACCAGGCTAAACATTGTTAGCCATTGTTAGCAATATCAGTTGGCAATGCATAACGCTGTAATTTGTGCTTATGTTAAAACAACACATCCATAGATAGAAGCTGGACAGCACTGTGTGTCCGACTGTTTTAAAGAGTCACAAGTAAAATGTGCACATGAGAAGTGCTCATTAACAGCGTTTACTACTATTCACTACTACGGTGTTCACTACTGTTGAGGCACAGAGCCTCCATCTTGGATTTTAAGGTCAGGGTTGTTACGGCTCTTTTCCAGAGTCAGAAATTCCAGCTTCCCAGTTCAAATGGTACTATGAAGCCTCTCTTATGATTGATTCGAGGGACAGTACAAATTTACTGAAATTTGGCTTTAGGTCTCACTACCCACAACAATCAACTTCTGCTCATGCCCGTTCTGTCTTACTGAGGTCGTAAAGGCCTTTCTGTCATTA
The DNA here is from genome assembly GCA_037974365.1 of Hydrocynus forskahlii. Lineage (NCBI taxonomy): Eukaryota > Metazoa > Chordata > Actinopteri > Characiformes > Alestidae > Hydrocynus > Hydrocynus forskahlii. Next base: position 33,867,508 of record JBBPCX010000040.1, on the reverse strand, counting down.
GTGCCATGACATTGAACTGTTTCGCTGTTACATAGTGGAATGCTGACAAGATATTTCAATACAAATCTTACACAGTAATTTTCCAGCATGCATCCACAGGCATTCAAATGCATTGCATCACTTTTTTAAATTTAGAACGAAGTTTCTGTTTTAAATACCATAAATACAAGTACAACGGGCAAAGAGAGTTGCACATCCATTTTTCCACCCAACCAGGCTCTGGAAGGTGATTTGCAATAGTTTGGTTATGAACACTAGACTTGCAGTTTGGTGGCGCTCTTTCAACACTATCTTTATCAGTTATGAAATAGATTGCTCTGTACAGTGGCTGACACCACTCCTTAATTTCACCACACCTAGTGGAGAAAGTCTAAGAACAGCATAAAAAATGCTGAAGACAAATCCCAGTGGGGACTGATTGTGCGTGATCTTTATGCATAGTGAATCGTTTTTAATGACTGGTAGGTAGGTTAATAATACGAATAAAAAATCATATGTAGTATATAATGAATCTAGTAGTGGAATAAGCAGGTCTTAGGACTCTGGGAGTCTATTTCATGTCTGGAGTCCAAATTTTCCTCTTCAGTTTAGCACTAGAGCTATGAGGTAAACACTGGTAACCAGTAGCAGTTCTAGCCTTTGTGGTGCCCTGGGTGAGCACTTGCTTTGGCACCCACCCCAATAACCTCCCCCAATTCCATCACCCCCCACTGCGCTTTTTCTGAGCACCAATGCCACCCCTGACAAGATGCTCACAGGACATTTAGCACCACAGGAGAAGGAGTACTGCTTTATAAATATTTTTGTGATGAAGAATCTCATCCAGGATCAGTCCTCTTTATGATTGCTTTGATAGTACCAGCTGTAGCTGTTGAAATTTCTATAGCTCGCAGTAAGTCTTGATGTGTCCTATACCTCCTTAAAGAACAGCTGGATGAGCTTTGAGCAGTTGAGGCAATCTCAGGCTCATACAAGGGGAGTCAAAAATTACTTGAGCTAATACAGCCTTCATATTCTCTTGAGGACACAGTGTGACTGCTGGATACATCCCAAACTGAACAATACGAGTCTGATCCTGCAAGCTGAGAAACATTTCACAGAGAGATAGGAATGAAATACAGCTACTCCAGGCCACTCAGACCATCCAGTTGAAGTCTTGCTAAACTAGTTGAGGATTTTTTCCAACAGAGCTGTCTTGTCTGTGTAGCAGACCTTGGCAAGTTCAGCAGCGAGCGGAGGGGGTGTGAGGACAGCAGGGGGAGCTTTGTCAAAGGCACACTTAGTATGTGAAGGAAGGTCAGTGGGAGAGGCCTTGTCCTTTGATCCTATTGGCTGAGAAAGCCTGGATTGACAGGCCCGGGGACATCCGAACAGCTGGAGCTCATTGAGGTGAACTTTAATATGCAATCATTCCAGGTACACCAAAAGGAACATCAAGAATCACACACTGACACATTATTCTTGATTATTCTTGTTGTCCAAAACAACCTGTTCAAAGTCATTATCATTTAATTTTCACAGTGTTGATTTTTGGGATGAATTTTGGGTGGCCACATGGAACATATTTCATCTCGGCTAGACCAGACATTATGTAAAGCTATGGATTCTATGCAGTGTGTCCAGTTTTCTCAGAAAAGCAAGGCACTGAGTAAATATTTGCAAAACCGTGAAGCACTCCTGGGCAAATGTGCTGAAAAAAGATATTTTTTGCATCCTGATAGGTACAGTTTCTGAGGAGAAACATTGGTTTATTCATTCAGGGAATAACATATTGAATAGTGATGGAAATTACATGTATAAGTACTACCACAGCAGGCTACATACAGACTTGTGTAGAATTAACTCCTTATTGGCCATTTATTATGTATTTTTTCAACCGTAGCAAAAATAGTTCAATATGTTTTGCCGTTCTGGCTAACTCTGATTCTGATGATGGTAGTATTTTGACACGTGGACAAAATACTGTTTGATCAGAGGACCTGTATAAGTGCTGAGAGTGTGTTCCAAGAACAGCTCTTGGCACACCATCAGAGAAGCACATGGACTTTAGTAATAAAGGGACATGAACGTGCAAAGACCTTTGAGGGGGCAGGTGCTCAAATGAAACTGAGAGTGTTACATTTGTCAGCCCTGGGGTGGGGCATGAAAAAATTTGTTGGCAAGAGTAAAGGGGGTTGATGCCGAAAAAAACTGACGAAAAACACCAGGCATTTCTCAATACAGAGTACATCAAGTACAGACTACCATTTTTGGAATATTGAACCCAGCAAGTTCAGCATGGGAAGGGAGAATGCTGCCACTGCATTTTGAACAGCTGCGTTTTTTGCTGACGTAACAGTTAAAGTCCGTGCATTTTCACCTAATTTATATTTACAATAATATAACCAATAAAAAAACAAATTGCCTGCATTCATTTTCAATACAAATATAAAGTACTCTGCAAAAGCCTTGCAAATTGTTTTTCTCAGTGCATGATAAAGTGTCTTTCTGCTAGCAAAGTTAATATCAGAATAAATGCAAACAAACAAGAAAAGCATAAAAAGTATTGAGATTGTTTTGTCTGTAAAAAAGTCATTGATGAAATTCCATGTGCAGCTCCTGATTTAATTTAATGAAGGACTGACAGAGTCAAACCAGGTTTCTGATGGAATCTACAACTAGTACTGTGCTTCCAGAAGGAACACACTGATATACTGTACATAAAATCACTATTTACTGTATAATGTTATTGACATTAATTCTTTTTTAGTTTTATTTAGTATATTTTGTAATATTAATGTGAAAAAAGACCCACTCACCGACCATCTAAACCGTGTTTGAATGTTATTTTCACAGGTGCCTTTTGCACAGAACTGTATATTAATCAAAATGCTTTTAAAAATGTTATGTTCATGATGTGTGCCTATAAAAGGTTGGGAATAATTGTAGGAGGTGGTAGTGAGGAGGGCAAAGAAATGAGATAAAACATTTAGAAAATGTGCAGAATGAGTCGGGTGGTGGTACCTTAAAACTTGCAGTGAGGTCATTGCTCTGCCGTCATCGCTGCTACCTTGAGTGAAATACATTCTTGGAAAGTTGAGACCACACGAGCCCTCTCCTTGTTTTTCCACGTCCTTGAGCACGCAAGAGCATATAATGAGAAACATCCTTTGATGACGGAATAGATGGGGCAAAATATGGGGATGGAAAACATGGAGACAAATAGCTGTACAAGGAGTTTATCTTAAAGGGCACTTCCATCTATTTAAAAGACACAGAATTAAAAATATATTTTAGAATAGTTTGCAATGCCCTCTTGGTCACAGTGGTGCAGATAAGAACCAGATATCTGATGACGTCTGTGTCTGAAGGCTCCCTCGCAGAAAGTGATTACATGAAGTTGTTATGATTCCTGGTACCTGAGACACCGTTTTTAAAAGTTCTGAGAAACCATATCATCATTACACACCTGCATTACAAACAAAAATTCAGAAGAAAGAAGTAAATTCACTGGCCAGATTGGATAGTAAATAAAAGGGCTACATATTTGGATGTCAAAATTAGGACTCATGATTCCTATCACCAGAACTGTACTGAGTCCATGCTGAATGGCTTTATGACTTCATGATGCTGAATGACTAAATTATATAGTAATTTTGGAAATTCATTGGAATTCCTCTTTAAGCGTAAGCAGCAATTTGAGTATTTCACTGGATGGAATAACATAATTCCATGAAGATTTTGGTAAAGATTTTTACTACATCAATAGAGGTTGATAAGGAATATACACTATTTGGACAAAGGTATTGAGACACACCTGTTTTTCAGGCTTTGGGCTAGGCCCCTTACATTGAAGGGCAATCTTAATGCGTCAGCATACCAAGACATTTTGGACAACGCCATGCTTCCAAAATTGTGGACACAGTTTGGGGAAGAACCTTTTCTATACCAGCATGACTGGACCCCAGTTCAAAAAGCAAGGTCCGTAAAGACATGGTGGGATGGAAGGACTGGTTTGGCCCGAACAGGGCCCTGACTTCAAGCCCATCCAGCACCTTTGGGATGAACTGAAACGGTGGTTGTGAGCCAGGCCTATTGGTCCAACATCAGTGCCTGACCTTATAAATGCTCTACGGAAGGAATGGGCACAAATTCCCCACAGAAACAGTCCAAAATCTTGTGGAAGGAGAGTAAAAGCTGTTATAGCTGCAAAGGGAGGGGACCAACAATAAAGTCCCTGTTGGTGTAATGATCAGGTGTCCCAATACTTTTGTCCATGTAATGTAACTGTAGGGTGTTTTTGTGATGGAACGCGCCAGTAAGAGCGTGACGTGAGTCTGGCTGTTTTTGTTTTGGAGGCTCTGAGTGGCAGTCACGGCCTTTTGCCACTTTTCTTTTGGGGATGCTTAGCCACGCCCTCAACTCACTTTCAACCAGTAAGAAGCGAGAAACAGAAGCTGGCTTGGTATAAAGTGGCAGAGCAGCAGGTTCTTCTGTTGTTCTTATTGTAGCCAAGTTAGGCCACGCGCGTTGATTTACTGTCGCTTTCTTTTTGATTGAAAGTCTCCATCAGCACATTTGCATACCGTACTATGGGAAAAGAAAGTATCTGGTTGCTGGTTATTGGATTCTCTCTTATTTCGTGCGAGCCTCTCTCCAATTCCACTCAGGCACCTTTTGCAAGTAAGTTATCTGGTTCATCTTGTCTAATCCAACGAATACTTGTTACAAATGCTAATTTTATTTTGTTTCAGCAGCCTAACGTTATAAACTAACTGATAAACATGGACTGTGGTACAGACGTTATATCAATGTTTTATTATAAGATAAGACAACTGAAATATAGGCTAAAAGTTGCAAAGCATAAGTTTAAATGGGTTTAGTGTCAAACGTTCAGAAGCATTAAGCTGCAGTGTTGGTGTTTCATGTTCATTGCAGGTGTCTTTGTTATATTTGCCAAGATTTCAGAAAATGCTAAACTTGCCTTCTGCTTTTAAAATGTGGTTACATGCCCAAAAGGTTAATTTATTTTTCCACTGACTGTGAAGACTAACTATTATTAGACCAGCTATTCTTAGGCCTGTTTGGTCTTCTGCACTAGGGTAGGTTGCATTCAGGTCAAGATGAGGCTCACTGGGGCCTCATCCACAGCTTGATCCCTGCATTGTGATGAGCTCACGCAGGTTTAACTACAAAGGACCATTCAAGAGTAGAGGTGACCTATTATTCAATATTATTTCATTACTAGGTAACACCACTGACAGGATCGACGACTACAGTAACATCCTGTCCAAGTTCTCACTGCGAAACTCTGAGTTTCCAGACGAGGACCTGTGCCACCTTGTCCCGGGAATACAAGCCAGTGTCTCAGACTGCCACTTCAAGACTGATGCCCAGACCTTTGTAGTTATCCACGGCTGGTCGGTGAGTTATGTGCACACAGCAGGCCTCCATGGGGTCAACAGGACACATATTATATATAAAACATATGGGTGGGTGTTATGGAAGAAATATTCATGCGGTACTGAATTTTGTTTTATGTATTTAAGATTGAAACGGTCTTTTCTATTACACATTCACCGCACATACTGACAATGACTATGATACACTCAGAGAAAAGCCCACTGATATGACAGAATAGGAATACAAATTAAGAAGTTTTTATTCAAAATAGCATATCTATTTTGTACTAAATTAAGCGGGTTTTTAAACTGTTTCTTAGAGTATAAATCAAGCTGCCAATTACTGTCCTTGAGATAACATAAAACCGTGGGACATCAGTGTCATACAATATTATCACCAATATCTTATTTGAACCATGGTTTTAATGTTTCAAATTTTAAAAGGCTCTGTACATGGGCCTCTGTACATAGACTCATAACTACATAACTTTCAAAGTAGCTATTCAGAAATTCAAAGTTATCTGGCAAAAAGTTATATGACAAAATAGTAATACAAATTAAGAAGTTTTTATTCAAAATAGCATATCTGTTTTGTGCTAAATTAAGCGTTTTTTTTTTTTGTTTTTTTTTCAAAATAGCATATCTAAGCGCTAGTGATGTCCGAGTCAGCTTGTGACCTGTGCAGGCTGACCCACAATGGGGGCAGGTTCAGGTCAGCGTTTCTGAATATTTAATGGGTGCGGGGTACAAAGCAGCATTCCAACTAAGTCATAAATTACAGAAACATTGTGGGTTGGGATTGGGTCACTGATTAACAAATATTTTTGTTGGTTGGGTAGGGTGAGTTGGCTCTCAAGCCGTACATTTGGACTTACACGCAGTATGTCCCTTGCAGGTTGCAGGACTGTTTGAAAGCTGGATCCATAAGCTGGTGTCTGCTCTGTTTGAACGTGAGCCCAGTGCCAATGTCATTGTGGTGGACTGGCTGGACCGGGCTAGCCATCACTACCCCACCTCCGCCGAGAACACCAGACTGGTGGGGAGAGATGTGGCCAAGTTCATCAACTGGTTGGAGGTATACACAGAAGTGGACTGGAGTTTTAGTTTTCATGAAACGTAAAGTAATGCTTTGAGTTTATGTGATTCAGATATCTGAATAAAATGAACTAAGTGTATCACTTTTTTAGTGTTTATGTGACACATTCTGTTTTTTGTTCCTCTCTACTTCTCTACTAATGCATTTTGCTTGTCTTTCTGTGAAGAGTCTAGGCTATCCACTTGAGAAGCTGCATGTGTTGGGATACAGTCTGGGTGCCCATGTGGCAGGCATTGCAGGAAACCTCAGCAAGAACAAAGTCAACAGAATCACTGGTCAGAACCATCGATTAACTTAAGACTTACACTAAGCATTTCTGACAATGTGATGTACGGCTTCTTTTCTTAAAGTTCTGAGTGAATATCTTATTGGTTAGTTGTTTGGTTAGTTGTTTAAATTTACCTTAATGTCTGGCTTTAAAGAAGGCCAGAGCATTGGCCCTACCTGAAAAAACATTCCCATTCCCAAATTCAGAGAGGTAGTACCATAGAAATAGAGTCGCAAATGCATTGATGCTGCACATACAGGATTTTCTGTACACCTCAGAAACAAAAAAGGTGCCATAAAGGGTTGTTAGGGGTGATGCTTTCGAAGATCCTATTGTGGTATCCTTTCAGTGTATAGTTCTGAACTTACTTGAAACCACTCAGTTGAAAGGTTTTTACAGAAACATTTTGGTGCCTTCATTAGTTATTAGTATGCTATAAGCATTTTTGACAACATGTGTTAGTTGTTCTTATTAAATATACTGTAGTAAATTTCACACTCACTGATGCTTTTTTAAATTCAACAATAGGTCTTGATCCAGCGGGCCCGACTTTCGAGCATGCGGACGTATTGAAACGGCTATCCCCCGATGATGCAAACTTCGTGGATGTCCTGCACACTAACACCAGAGGCAGCCCGGACTTGAGCATTGGCATCCAGAGAACCGTGGGCCATGTGGACATTTACCCCAATGGAGGCACCTTCCAGCCTGGCTGCGACCTGCAGAATGCCATGAGGATGATCGCTACCTATGGATTGTACAGTATGTTGAAAGGGATTCAGTGATATCTCTTCTATTTGTCAGTTGACACCAGCAATTCTTTAGCTTTATGAATCAAGCTACCAATTATTGCCAGTGAGATCATACAATATTGTAAATCTCATACAATATTATCACCAATTGAACCATGGTTTTAATGGGGTTTTAATGTTTCGAATATTTAAAGGGCCTACATTTAATCTCCTTATACTCATAACTACATAACTTACATACCAGTTTCATAGTAGTTATTTAAAAAGTAATAGTTACAACAATACGTTAAAAATATCGGACCACATAAGGTAACCTTTACAGTACATCCGCCACAAAATCTAGCTTTTTTAAGGCTTGATCATTTGGAACAGACACAATGCACTAGCAGTGTCATATTTTAAAAAATCTATCAAAAAAATTGGGGTAGAATGATTTTACATACACCGGTATGCTAAATCAAAAACAGGGACTGCTGAGGCTCTTATTTAAATGAGATGTGTAGTTGTTCAGTGTCAAGATTAAAAAATTAAGTCAGAAAGAGTGCTGACCTCTTTGTGACCCTCCATCTTCCCAACAGACATGGACCAACTGGTGAAGTGTTCTCACGAGCGCTCCGTGCATTTGTTCATTGACTCGTTGGTGAACAAGGATCAGCAGAGCTTGGCTTACCGCTGCAACTCCAAAGATGCGTTCTACAAGGGCCTCTGCCTGAGCTGCCGCAAGAACCGCTGCAACAAACTAGGCTACAATGTCAACAAGGTCCGAACAACCAGGAGCGCCAAGCTATACCTCAAAACGCGTGAGATGATGCCATTTAAGGGTAAGTCTTAATCCACTAATGGGTTTTTTATCCGGCTAAGGGAATATCAATCTATGAATGTGTTTACAGAGGCCTGTTCGGTCAGTTAGGTCTTCGTAACGTACATTGATGATTTGTGTAGCTACCACAGTCGGTTTTACTATCTTTTCTCTGCATCTCCCTGCAGTGTTCCACTACCAAATTAAAGTGCATCTCTTCAGTCAGACAGATATGACACTGGAGAACCAGCCTGTGAAGATATCTCTGTATGGAACTCATGATGAACGAGACGATATCCCCATAGTTGTGTAAGGGCCTGTTTTTTTTTCCTGAGGTGTCTTTTTTAGGGCTGCTTTAAAAGTGGAAAAAAGCACTATGAGTAAGATCGAGGACAGCCACATCCTGACTTTGTACCTGCAGTGTCAGAAAAAAACGAATAGAAAAAAGTGGTTCTAAGGTTCAGTCCTGTAAATTAAATAAGGTTGTTTTTTTCAGGTGAAATGGCTTATTATAATCTAAACATATAACACTTTGAAACAGAAAAATACTCCATATATTGTCAAGACACAATATGTGGTGCCAATGCGACTTACGTTAAACAAAATTAAATACAACAGCAATGGAATATGACAATCATTTTTTCCCTAACTACCAACACTGAAGTGTCTTTTTTTCTGAGAATGTGTGATTTAATTCGAAGTTGCTTTTTGTGTTCTTTTATAGGCCCAGTATGACCACCAACACGACCGTCTCCTTCCTGGTGACATCTGATGTGGATGTAGGGGAGCTGCTGATGCTGAAGATCCAGTGGGAGAAAGATTCCTACCTGCCTAGCTTTTTTAGCACCAATCAGTTCCAGATTCGCAGAATGAGAATTAAATCTGGCGAAGCACAAAGCAAGTGAGTACTCTTATCACAGATGGACGTAAAATGAGGAAAAAATGTGTCACCCTTGAACAACTGGAGAGCTTCACATGTTCATGTGCAGTGACTGAACAGTCAGTTCGTTTAGCCGTGGAGAAATGGAAACCTCAATAAACACGGATTGAAAAAATTCAGAATGTCTTAAAAATGTTAGATTTCAAGTTATAACTTCACTGGCAATACTTACTACCAAATGTGTTTGCCTTCAACCTCCAGGGTGTTTTTCATACCCAAAGATGCGGAGTTTGGGCACCTCATTCAAGGTGGTGACTCTATTATCTTTGTGAAATCAAGTGAGAATCAACAACACAGAAGAGAGGCCAGGTAAGGCTGCAAACACCAGGACTAACTCTAATACCCAGCACATACCAAACTAGTGTTGAAGAAC
>JBBPCX010000040.1:33827123-33853019 GCA_037974365.1 Hydrocynus forskahlii | reverse complement strand
CTGTTTTACATTGTGCACAGGCTTGAGAATTTCACACGCCATGTGATTCCATTCACCATGTGTGCTGTCAGTGCACTGGATGAATTACACAGTGTGTGGGGCTGTTTGCATGTGCATGTGCTTTTGTGTGCGCACCGACACATACTTTTATAGGTCATGAGGTAAGTGTAGGTAAATAATGTATGCATTGTATTATTTATATATAAATATATGTGTGTGTGTGTGTATATATATATATATATATCACCAGCTATGATATATGTGTGTGTGTGTGTGTATATATATATATATATATATATATATATATATATATATCACCAGCTATGTGTTTTAGCAAAAACAGTATCTATCTACTTCACACTCAGGTTGCTTTTGATCGTTAACCTGATGAAACCAAATAACCGGATGACAGCATGTTGGATGTGTCTCATGATATCTATCTTACTTCTGTGTTTTTTTTTTAGCTTATTCTGGTTTATCTCAGATTGACGACACTTCACTTTTCCTTTTCTTTGTCTGTGAGGGCCGGTATCCAACGCGGGTTGGAGTTATTGCTCAGACATTGTTCTGGGCTATAAAACTGGAATTCTATCATTTACAGAATCAATTGGAGGGTTTTGATGTAAAATAGTTCATTGTAGAGAAACTCGCCAATTCTGATTCTTTACAGTGGTAGTGATGGCAACCAGGTGACACAATGTCTGCAACACAAATAAAGCCTCTGTTTGTTATCCAGTCGTGAATGTTTTTATATGTAGTGTTGATGGTGGTGAAGTACTGTTATATGTGGAAAATGTATTTGCGTTTGGTTCTGATTCAGTGGTACTGTGAAATAGGTGTGACAGTGGGACTGAGGGCTGTCCATCAAGTGCGTTCATCAGAACATTAGGACTACCAAACATCTTCTGTCGCTTTAAAAATGTTTTATTTAAACTTTGTTGGATGTTTCGTATAACACTTACTTTTACTTTCATACAGCTGCTGTTCTGTCTGAATGCATAGTGGAAGCACAACCTGTAATGTGAGGCACGTTCATGGGCCATGCTAGCATTTAGTTAGCGTGTGTTTGTGTTGGTGGTGTGTCTGTGTAACAGGTGGCCAGTGTATTTTGCGAAAGACAACATATGACGGCCAGTGCGTCATACATGTTGACACATCACAAACCTTCACAAATTATGGATTTAATCTTCACTTAGGTAGCCCCTCAAGGGTCTGAGGGGTCACTATTAAATTCTATCGAAAATTGCACCTTTTCTTCATTTAAACGTTATTATGTCCTAAAAGTAAATGCATTGAAATGTATTGACCTAAGCACTTGCAATACATTAGCCCAGCACTGTTATCACATTGTATTTCTTATGAGTAGGACACAGTGAGACAGTGCTCTCCCCTTGACTCCGCTGGCATGGCCTGTGGCATGCCTGTGCAATGCTTGCACCGATCCATCATGGTGTCAGCTTTTAGTGCTATCAGGCCCTGTTTGTCTCTCTTCCCCTCTCTCTTATCTCTGTCCTGACCCACAAGGGTCTTACGAAAGCTGGTGAGAGGTACACCCATCTAGACAAAGCCAGTCACACTTCTGCAGCCTCAGATTGAGGGGATAATATTGCACCAGAAACTGCTGCAATGGCAGCATAAAATTGATGAATGTGCCTCTTTTTTCCTTGGGAAGGAAGACAGCTTCTGAGTAACCTTTCTATTTTATTCTACTCTGCTACGATTGCTCATGTTGCGTCTTCTTTATGCAAACCTCAGCAGTGAATCAATCCACCCACAATAAAACCCCGGATCTTACTAAAAATAATGAGATGGAGGTTGTAGTGTGTCTTTGATAGTAGTGAAACGGACACATTTCTGTCTGTATTACACAGTCATGCAACGATCAGCCACAACATTAAAACCACTGACAGCTGAAGCGAATACCTAATAATCTCGTCACAAGGACACCTGTCAAGGGGCGAGATACATATTGTGTTTGGTCAGACCATCGCCAAAACGGTAGGTTGTGTAGTGTGTTCCAGGGACGCAGTTATTAATACCTACCAAAAGTGGTCCAAGGAAGGACAATTAGGGAACCAGCAAAAGGGTGTGGTCTGATTCCACAGAAGAGCTACTGCAGTATTAATGTTGACTATGACAGAAAGGTGTCAGAACACAGTGTTGTACAACTTGCTGTATATGAGGTTGTGTAGCTGCAGTCCTCTCAGAGAACCCATACTGACCACTGCCTACCACCAAAAATGCTTACAACGGGCCTGTGGGCATCAGAACTGGACCATGGAACCATCACATTTTCTTCAAAATCATGTGAACGGCCATGTGTGTGTGTCAATTACCTGGGAAAGCTATGGCACCAGCATGCACTATGGGAAGACAGCAAGCTGGCAGAGGCAGTGTGATGTGCTGGGCAATGTTTTGTACCAAGTCCGCGCCTTCATGGCAACAGTATCCCCTAAAGGCAGTGACACTTTTCAGCAGGGTAATGCCACAAAAATAGTGAAAGAATGGATTGAGGAACCTCACAAAATCCTCAGATCTAAAACTGATCCAGTATCGAAAGAATGCGCCGGACAAACAAGCTCCATCCATGGAGGTTCCACCAGATACCACAGTGCACCTTCAAAGATTTCAGAAGGTCAGATCTGTTTCGCTAGCATGGGGCGATCTACACAATATTGGGTGGGTGGATTTCATGCTATGGCTGATCAGTGTATAGTGTTTTATTAATAGTGTTTTTTATTACATTTTTTGGACTAAATTTAGGGTCACGCAGTTTAACCAATTTACTATTTCATTAAAAAAAATGTGTTACTGTCAGCAAATATAGGACAAATTTGTGTACAAGCATGTTTGTGGCAGCTCTAAGGTTTGTACTCCTCAAGCAAGCTAATGGACCAATTGTACATATGGCAATGGTGACAGATCTGCTCTAGTCACACTATGGGCCTCAAAATGAGGGGAGAGGTTGAAGGAGTAGCAGTATGGCTGTGGGGAAGGTCATGACAAGCTCAATTGAGAACATGTTAGTAGGAATTGTTCCCAGTTCTCTTGGGCATCTGGGTGATTAGACTGGATTTGGACAACTAGGACAGGAAAAAAAACAGTGGGTTAAAACAAATACGCTCTTAAAAATAAAGGTTCCTGAATGGTTCTTGGCCTCCGTATTATTGATTTTTAACTGATCCATCCATTCTCTAACAGCAAATGTGTTTTTACGTAGCTATTGTTGCAAGGGTGGATAAGCTTTAAAGAAATTCTATTGAACAACGTGAAAAATTGTCAGGATCTTTGTTTAACGTTGTTGCACACTAAGAAAGACACACTTCAGAAGTTCTTTGGCAAAGGCAATGGTTCTGTCCATGAACCATGAACACTCAAAGAACCTTTTAAATTCAGAAACAGTTCTATGTCTGGTTGAATGCTTCTTTTTTATTTTGGAACTGTTGTAAATGTCTCTTTAAATAACTTTTCTACAAGAGAATTAGCACTAAAAAGGGTTTTGCTTTTGTAATTGCTGAAGTGCATGGCAAGATTCCAAGCAGCCTCTGGTAGATCAGAGCCGAAATTTATCGGGTTTGGAAGCATGAAATGGATTTCCACGGTTGAGAAGCTGCAAACAGGCTTAAGATCACTATACACAATGCCAAATATCAGCTGAAGTAATGTAAACCATGCTGCCACTGGTCTCTGGACCAGGGGAAACATGTCCTCTGGAGTGATGAATAATACTTCAGGCTAGTGGGTCCTTCCTCTCTCACACAGAAAAAAAAGACATTAAAAGTAATGGTTAAAATTTGGCCTAAACTTAATTTAACTTGTTTATGACTCTGATTTATGCTAGCCCAAGCTTCACATGGCCTATCTGTGACACAGCCTGTCTGTGTCAAATAAGTTGTGAAATTGTGAAATACCCCTTAGATTTGTTCTCCATTTGGGAACGTTTTTTAGGCCTGTGACATTCAGCTCCACCTCTAAGAGGTCAGTAGCTTCCAAAGTTTGATTGACATGCTCAAAGCTATTCTAAAATATCGAATAATTATTCACACCAGTATGACATTTTTTATTTGTTTACATTGAGTGTCAAATACAATGAGCATGACATTACATAGCAGTGTTTATTGCAGAAACGTTTGTTTTAAGACCATCCAATATGAGCCCTTGTCCATAAGGACACGATTTGATACGTTTCGTATGAAGGCATATGTAAAGAGCATGCACAGTTGAAATGTTATAGAACCATTATAGTAGATGTGACTTGAACAGTTGCATCCACAAAGAACATTTCCCTTTTTGCAACATTTATGCTTTTTAAGTACATAGTGTACACCCACAGTGCTTTTTACATGTAGTATATGACAAGTCATGTATTGTTCAGGAAACAAAATGACAAATAACCACATAATATGCCACATGATATTAATTCAGCTGTCTGTTTATTTTTTTGGCCACTGTTTGTGTACAATATTCACTTTCACTTCCCTACGAAACAACCAAATTTGCTTGAAAACACCATTCTGCTCTTTGAAGGAGCAAATACATTTAATTTAAAGCTCTTTCTCAATAGACTTTTATACATAAATTGTTGTTTAAGAGAATATCTACAAAACAAAACCAAGCCCGATAACCTGAGAGGTATTCAGTCAAATTCAGCCTGCTGATGCCTCTATGCTGTCAAACGTGGTCAGTCTATTTCAGTTCTGACTTAACAGTCCAGCAAATTTTCCATGGATGGACTGTGGTTTATCTTGGTGTTGTCTCCCCGAATAAGATACCATGACTGGCCAGTTTACGTGTACATGTGTGAACCACATTTAAAGGTTAAAGGGTACCTAAAAGCCTGGATCCCATAAATACACTTCTGACATTAGAGACATAGTCTGAACAATGGCATGTGCACCACGTGTGGCCATGGGCACGCAGAAACTTCACTTATAAGCACCTGTACACATGTTTCTGATGACACGGGCGGGCATGCAGAAATAAGCACCCATAAGCAGCTTCCAGAGATGTGTTCATTCTTCTGTTGCTTTAAAACAGATTAAGAAATAGTTGTTAATCTAAACGTCACCGAAGGCTATTACTTAGCTGCTGATTATCTGCATACAGGATCCAGTGTATTCTTCAGGGTACTCCTGATTATAAACAAGCCAAGAAGACAAAAGGAAGCTGAACATCAAGTGACACCTATTGGTGAAACTGAAACTTACTCAAGACTGGACTAATACCAATTCAGAATTGAACAATGTAGACAAGCGGATGTGATTAATGTTACAAACAACAACAACTACTACAATAACAAGGAAGCCTGGTGAATTACACCTACATTTTCTACTGACACAGCACAAAGCCTAACTTAAAAAAAATAGATTTCAATTAGAAGCTACTTAGCCTCCTGTGAAACTAAATGTGAGGTCTTTGTCGGCAACACTATCACAAAATAAATTTACAGAAGAGATGCAGCGTTTATTATGGCCTACTTTGTCAGCAGTGCTGTCTTAAGTTAAGTTAACCGAACCTAAAGTCACTGAGCTTGTGAACTAAGCCTGTAGAGGCCATTAAAATACATAGCGTGGTGAAGCGTTGTCCTAGCACAAAAAAAAGGCCTAAAGCGTGATCGCAGCATTTTTTAAAATAGATTTTATGTCGTGATGACTTCATGAAAAGTCGTGAGATCAGGTAGGTACATGACCGCAAATCCACTATTAACTTGCCATCTGGCATACTATGTTCAACATTCAAGCTTTAAGACAGAAAAATTGAAAAAGTGAAGCTATTTAGCCTCCTGTGAAACTAAATGTGAGGTCTTTGTTGGCAACACTATTACTGAGTAAATGAATCAGTCTATATTTCCCTAAAATGTTTCTTTTTGTGAAATGGAGCTTCTGCTGCTGCAACCATGTGCCAATCAGGTGGTAAAAGTGAACGAGGAGGTCAAATTAAACTAGCCAATCAGATTGCAGGAGAGACAAACAATCTAGCCAATGGAGTGCATGCAGGTACTCAAATTTGCGCGGCCAATCAGAGGAAACATTATAGCAAATCAGAACACGAGAAATAATTCAGTTGCACTGGGGTCAAAACTAGTTAAATAAGTGCATAGCATCGACAGTTATAACCAAACCGTATTCAAGAGTTTAATAAAATAAGTGCCACCTTTTCTTTTTCTTTTGCAGTCGTCATGGCAGAAATGAGTGGAGATGCAGAGCCAGATAGCGTTAGAGTGGTGCTGCCACCGTGTGGTGAAAGGAGGAATTACATTTTTAAAGTGTTATGATTTATTTATTCTGACAGAGCTAGCGAGCCATAAATAACACATAAGACCGAAGCTGTGGGCCGTATGACCTCTGACAGGGGGACGTGCTCGACTTTGGATATGCCTTTTCTAATGTTTTCTTGTAATAACATTTTGAAAGAGCAGCATATCATTTATTTTATTTACTTTTTTTATCCGAGGATAGGCCCAAACCTCTAGCCTGTAGTGTAGCTGGTCCCTTTTGTGTTCTAATTCAAGAGGCTGTCTTTTGGTTTGTTTGGTTTTAGTCCTCTGGCTTTGCTTCTACTTACTTAGATGTTAGATGAACATGATGGTAGATGAAAACTGGAAGAATTGGAAGAGTACTTGAAGAGTTTTTTGGGGACATGATAAAGTAGCCCTGGTACCTTGCTCAAGGGTACCTCAGTGGTGCCTCAGTCCTGGAATTCAATACCATAACCTTCCAATCGCAGGGGCAACTCCCAGACCACTAGGCCACCAGCTCCCCCTGATACTTTTAGATTCTGGCATAAGTTGGTTTTGGTCGTTACTTTTACTCCTTTTATTAATTTAACTCCGAGAGGTGCCTAAAATATTTACCTCATTGTTTTAGACTAGGGGTGTCCAAACTTTTTGCAAAGAGTGAAGATTCCAGGGGGCCAATAGTTCCTTCTTACTTTTTTTTACCCACAAAACTTACATGAGAATACACACTGTTATAAAACAATTTTCATTGTCACAATTACCTTCATTTTTCAAATGGCAATGTAACCAAATATAAGGCACTCTGGCAGACATGAACTCTAAAAACACACTTCTGCCTTTCATTCATATCTGGAGAGTCAGATAATATTAAACAAACTGTACAGAATACCTTCAATTTCCATGAGTTTGATAAATATCTTTGCCTCATGAACATTTTAAACAGGAGTTATAAGTAATGCAAAGTCTGTTATCATTAAAGTTTAAAACAAGTGAATTTTGCCCTTGTCTTTTACAAGATCTTTAAGAAAGCAATAGTTTGTGTCACATCTACAGGTACATAGCATCAACAGATATAACCAAACCGTATTCAAGAGTTTAATAAAATAAGTGCCACCCTTTCTTTTTCTTTTGCAGTCGTCATGGCAGAAATGAGTGGAAATGCAGAGCCAGATAGAGTTAGAGTCGTGCTGCCACCGTGTGGTGAAAGGAGGAATTAAATTTTTAAAGTTTTATGATTTATTTATTCTGACAGAGCAAGCGAGCGATAAATAACACATTATAAGACCGAAGCTGCGGGCAGTATGACCTCTGACAGGGGGCCGTGATCGGCCCGCGGGGCGGACTTTGGATATGCCTGTTTTAGACAGTTTTAGACTGCTGGCAGGTTGCTACATCCCCCAAGTCGTTAGGGGGCAGCCCAGGAAATGCACCAAGCCCGGGTAAACCGGTGGCCCAAATCCTAACATTTTCTAGTCGGAGATTTCTGAGCTTCCCAGACTGATTACAGTCTATAGTTCAACAGTTTGTATGTCTCAGAAGTGGGATTTCTGGACCTGAAAACCAGTCGCTTCTTTTAGAAGCGAATTTACCCGCCATCATGTCTGCGAGTGCCGTTTATGTGCTGGATCTGAAAGGCAAGGTGAGATAACGGTACCCTGCTAAGTTACACGCCCTCACAGCTGGAGCTCTAACTGACCAAATTACATGTCTTTATTTATTGTTGTGCATATATGTCTAAGTTTGAGTGTTAGAGATGATATATAACCTATATACAGGCATGTCCTGTAATGCGAGTAATTCTGGGGGAAGCAAAAATGTAACAACGGTCCCTGTTGCTAGCAGGGCTAGCTGACTTCTTCTTTCACTTACTGACTTATTCGGGCACTCTAAAGACGTTTAGTAACCTTCTTTAAATCCTTGAACGTTTAAATGAACGTTTCAGTGCGTCCGTTTGGCAAATGTGTAAATCGTGTGGATAATGTGATTTCCGTTGAGGAGTTTGAGTGAATGAACCATTTGGTCCACTTATGCAGTATATGGGCAAAATTATTGGGACGCCTGACCATTACACCAACAAGGATTTTAATGCAATTGCATTCAAGTACATAGACTTTAATATGGAGCTGGTCCCCTCCCGTTTTTAGCTGTAACAGCTTCCACTTTTCTTGGAAGGCTTTCCACAAGATTTCAGAGTTTTTCTGTGGGAATTTGTGCCCCTTTCGAGGTCGGGCTCTGATGTTGGCCTGGCTCGCAGTCTCCGTTCCACCTCATCCTAAAGGTGTTGGATGGGGTTGAGGTCAGGGTTTTGTGCGGGTCAGTCAAGTTCTTCCACACTGAACTCATCCAACCATATATTTATGGAGCTTGCTTTTTGCACTGGGGCACAGTCATTTTGTAATAGAAAAGGGCCTTCCACAGAGTTGGAAGCATGGCGTTGTGCGAAATGTCTTGTTATGCTGGAGCATTTGGAAACCCCTTCATTGGAAGTAAGGGGCCATCTAAACTCAATTATTATTAAGTGTGTCCCAGTATTTTTGTCCATGTAGTGTACCAGGGGTTGCTGGTTAAAATAAAGATTCCTAAACACTTTTTGGAAAGCCTGAATTGGTAGAGCGCCTGTACATAATGTGATGGTTCTTTTTTTTTTTTTTTTTAATGTTGTTAACACCTATTTCATGTACAAAAATAGTTGTTTAACGAGTCATCCAGAGAACTTAAGGGATCCATCCTTGGCTAAGACCCATTTTTGGGTCCTTTTCCACTTTTATGAGATGTGAGGGGTCAGTGTCCGTACAGAAATGAGTGCTGCATAGCCATTGCTATATTGTCCACATTTAATCTACTTAGTGCTTTTTAGTTTTCCAGATGGTGTTTAACTCTCTCTGTATCATTTAGCCAAAAACAACAAGAAAAATGATCCCAGATACAGTATGTTGTTCCAGGAGCAACACTGAAGCTGTTAAATGGAAATTCCAGTCTTTTAATATAGACGGATTAATTGTGGAGATACGTGCTGTTTTAGATGGTACCTTTGGGCCTTAAAATTGTAGTGACTTTCTTAAATCTGTGTTAATAAAACTGGATCAAAAGATACTTGATCAGTGCTGTTGTGCTCTGATTTAAGACCCCACTACCTCAGCTTTAAGGAGTTAAGCTTTGAGGAGTTAAGATAGGTATACTGGATAACCTCTCCATACTGGTTTGCTGGCCGTAGGTCGCTGTGGTTATTTTATATTGTTTTATACCGCTTGTACTGCTAAACCATTAAATGACAATCGGTGTTACTGCTGCAGCCCACAGTCTGACTGGACAGTCATGAGTCATCACTACTGATGCTGTTTTTGCGTGCCCTTGTGAATATGTTTGCATGTTTGTATCAGTGACTCACTGTGTGACATGTTTTGTGGTTTGTGTGTGTCTTTTTTTTTCTTAAAGGTCCTGATCTGCCGTAACTACCGTGGTGATGTGGACATGTCAGAGATTGAGCACTTCATGACCCTGCTGATGGATAAAGAAGAGGAGGGGACTTTATCACCCATCCTGGCTCATGGAGGAGTGCGCTTTATGTGGATCAAACACAACAACCTCTACCGTATCCTGCCTGCATTTGTCCGTCTCTTGTTCTCCAGCAGTCATGATTTTACATCTGCTTTTGCTCTGTTTTTAGCCTTTGCTAAACTTCACTAATTTTGCCAACTTCACTAATTCAATCTTTTGAATGGTCTAGTATAGTCTGTTCTTCATTAGAATCAATTGTCTTGTGAAATATGTCCTTTTGTTAGTGCAACATTATGTATTAAGCAACAGTTCACAAGTGAGAGTGTGTTAAGACTACAACATTATTTCATGTCGTTTTACTAGAGCTGAAAGATTAATTGCTTTCAAAATGTAGGCCGTGATATAAACTGCATCTCTTCTGTAAATTGTGATTTCAAAATGAAACATATTAATTTTTCAGCTCTTGTAAAAATACATTCTAGAAATAATGAGCAGGGTGTTGTTTCTTCATTACAACACGAAAAATTTACAGAAGAGATGCAGTGTTTATTATAGCCTACATTGTCAGCAGTCTTAAGGTTTCAAGTGAAGTAAACTGAACCTAATATCACTGAGCTTGTGAACTAAGCCTGTAGAGGAGTTTCAGGCCCTTCAGATACAACCAGATACCCATGTGCCGTGTACATGACTGCATGTCCACTATTAACTTGCCATCTGGCATACTATGTTCAACATTCAAGCTTTAAGCCAGAAAAGGTGAATATGCTGGTGTATGCATGGTCCTGAGTTAATAGAAAACAATTGCTGTATAAACTGCAGTCATAGCAATCACAGTTAAATGTGTTGCCCAGATCGTTAACCCTGGTTTTCCTACACCTCTGGTGAAAAAGAAACTTGGTGGTTTAGATAAAGTGGCCATCGTTATTACTTAGCAACCAGCGGTCAGTGGAATGACTCGTGTAAGGGGGAAAAGATTATGTAAACAATAGGTCCTACTGCGCCTCTTTGGTTTCCTTTCAGATGGATGTTTTGGTTTCCCTTAACTCTGTGGCCTCCAGTTGTTGCTACATCTAAGAAAAATGCCTGCGTTTCCTTGGTTTTCTCCTTTTTGTATAAAATTGTTCAGGTAAGTTTGATTCAGAGTAGGTTTTTGGACTGCATTCATGTAATTAGACACTGTCATTTTTTTTTTTCATTTACAGTCATACGTACCATTTTCACATGAATCACCTAATACCCTCTGCGAGTTTGCTTGTTGAGTGTAGGTTATGAACACACTTTGTCATTAGTTGTTGTTGTAGTAATGCGGTAGATCTAAATGTTGTTTGTGTTGCCAGGTCTTCTCAGAGTACTTTAAGGAGCTGGAAGAGGAGAGCATCAGAGATAACTTTGTCATCATTTATGAGCTGCTGGATGAGCTGATGGACTTTGGCTACCCACAAACGACAGATAGCAAGATCCTGCAGGAGTGGGTATCACCTCACCCAGTAGATACAGTAGGGCAAAATTAGCCCCAAATCCTGTCAATCAGCCAAGATTAGTTTGCTTCGATCATATTGCACTGGAAGCATATGCTTCGACAGATAGAATGGTTGGAATTGCATGCCTAACTCTTTACACACTTGTCTTTAACCACACTGAGCTCTTAAGTAATATCAGTAAACCTGCTTATGTGGTTTCTGACACTGCACACTGTAATCTAGATGCAAAAGTCTGGATAAATTTTAGACTTGAGAAAGGCTGCTTCTTTTAGCTAACTGTATTGATAACCATATAGCGACAAACTATATAAGCAAGCATGTTTGAGAAAGATAATAAAACCTGATTTGAGTGTGTGAGGCAAACAGTTTGCACAGTCTAGTTTCCATTACGTGGTGGCTATGTTTGTCTATTAGCTCCAGTGCAGAACTAAAGATGCAAACTTAAGATACTTTGAGGCATGTTCAGTGAGTAATAATAATTAGGTCTGTAAGTTAACTGTAATTAGGATAGTCTTAATCAATCTATCTTATCTATTTATCTAATAAACACACCTGGTAACATACTTTTGAAAGTTTTTTTTGTGTTCATTCAGATACATCACACAAGAGGGGCACAAGCTGGATACGGGTGCCCCACGACCCCCCGCCACAGTGACCAACGCTGTGTCCTGGAGGTCAGAGGGTATAAAGTACAGGAAGAACGAGGTTTTCCTGGACGTCATTGAGTCAGTGAATCTCTTGGTAGGAGTGCTGTTTTTAGAAAGCCCTTGCAGTCTAAACAAACACAGAAATCTATCATAACAAAGAGGACACTGTTGTTTTTGCACTGTGAGGAGGAAAGTAAACCCAGAGTGGCTTGCAGGGCTTTTGTTATTATGTAACAGGCCAAGTGGGCAGTGCTATGCTGCAGATTTCACCTGTGCATATTGGCCTAATTTCCTCCAACAGTTTATGATGATGTATCTCTGTTTAGATGAGTGTGTAGAATGGTTCAGCGTCTAGTTCTAATGGTGCCAAATCCATGGACAATTTTGTGTATGCATATACACTGCTCATGAAACATTTGAGG
This sequence comes from Hydrocynus forskahlii, assembly GCA_037974365.1. Lineage (NCBI taxonomy): Eukaryota > Metazoa > Chordata > Actinopteri > Characiformes > Alestidae > Hydrocynus > Hydrocynus forskahlii. Next base: position 33,840,733 of record JBBPCX010000040.1, on the reverse strand, counting down.
ACACCTACGGATGTACACAGTCAACATTTGTTAATTTTCTAAGTGAAAAGAACAACGCAACCTACAGGGAACGCATTGGAAAAATGTAAATTGTGGCTTAAATTTGACCTAGTCCACATTTTGTTTTTCCAGTTTGCTAAATTCAGTATATAAACAGCTTTTGTGCGTTAAAAAGTACAGATGTAGGGTCTCTGTGGAGGATGCATGCATATTTATAACAAGATAATTGACAAAACGCCATCTGATCAGGGGTGCCAGAACTTTTGCACTTGATAGCTTTTTTTTTTTCTTTCAAATCAGTTAATATTTAATAGTAAGCTGTTTGCCATTTTTGTTTTCAAAAAAAGTAAAACTGAAGGAACAAATGAAAGAAGCCCTGTTTTGGGTATAATGCCATACTCTGTATAATGTATGCATTTGTTGCTATGTGAAGATCTAAAATCTTTAGCATTAAACACTTTGAGTCAAAAATGAGTCAATTAATATGTACTTTTAACATTGAGCACAAGGTAATAAGAGCTGTTTTGTTCTCAGGTGAGTGCAAACGGAAATGTCCTGCGCAGTGAGATCGTGGGCTCCATTAAAATGCGAGTGTTTCTCTCAGGCATGCCTGAGCTTCGACTGGGCCTCAACGACAAGGTTCTCTTTGAAAACACTGGACGTAAGTTCACTTCGTCATCCTGCTCTGAGCTTAATGGTGAAAAGCTCACAGAAAGGCTGGACACTGTGTCTGAACTTCCAGATGTGTTGAACATCTGAAGATATCTTTTGGATTAGTTTTACTAGAGGAAGCTGTGAAATGCAATCTGTAAGGCATTTGCCTGGAACAGAGTATCTGAAATTTCAACAAATAGTCTGGAATGAATTGTCACAGACCAGATGTTCAAATCAGTACTAAGTGCCACATGCAGTATCTGATAACAACAACAATAAAAATATTGTTACAGCTTGTTGGGAGCAGATTTAGTTATTCCCATCGTGTGAGGTCGAATGGAACAGGCCTCCAGGTTCAACCAGTTAAGGAAGGCCAGTGACCTCAGTTATAACGGTCAGACTGTTAAAAACTAAGGACCCTTAGTTTTCATTTAGTAGATTTTGTATCTTGTAATCTGTTGCTATATTATAGTACCTCCGCAGGTAAAACTAATCCAGCTCCTAAGTGCTTTCGTCATCTAGGACTAGGGCATGATGTTTCACAACGCAAGATTTCTCAGCGAAATAGCTTAAGCCTAAAGTCAGACCTAAGCAAGAGCAAAAAAGCAGAGGAAACAAACTTTTGGCCAACAGTCTGTGTTCACCTTATTCTGAGACACTTAGAAAATTGAGCAAATTGACAATCAGTGCATATGTAAATGACTTGACTGTATATTGTTTGTAATAAAAACGTCCATCCTGTAACGGTATGTCTAAAAGCACATTTCCAAGTATCTGATTCTACAGTTTATGTGTGAGTGATGGTTTTTGTTTTCAAGAAGCTCATTAGTTGGTGAACAACTTCTTAGCAGGTAAGGGTTGTGTGTGAGTTGAAATGTATCGTTGCTTACTAAATTTAACCTTTCTTTTCTTATCAGGAGGGAAGAGTAAGTCTGTGGAGCTGGAAGATGTGAAATTCCATCAGTGTGTGCGTCTGTCCCGCTTCGAGAATGACCGCACCATCTCCTTTATCCCTCCAGATGGAGAGTTTGAGCTCATGTCTTACCGCCTCAACACGCACGTGGGTTATCTGTCCTGACTACACACACACGTTTTCCTTCATACCTAATGCAACACGCTTGGTGGTGTTTTGTGTAAACACACAAACATGTCATTACTGCCTATTTTATAATATACTGTACAAATACGTTATACTGTATGAACTGATGAGATAATTTTAGATTAATGAAAAATTGTTTTATCTATATTCTGCGGAACTGGCATCTAATGCAGTTTTGTACTCCCACATTAATCAGACACCTTTCAGCATTTGTGTTTGTTTGTAATTTGAACAATGTCTTTATGCACTTCATTTCGTTTTTGTGTGTGTTTTATATGTCTAAACATCACTTCATCAGTAAAATTCTGATAAATGGTACTTCAGTAAGATTCTGATAAATGGTACAGGTATTTCATAACCATTTTATGATTCTGATACTGGTACATGTGTACATTTGTACTTCAAAACACACACTGGTAAATGACTTCTTGTACTTTCCAGGTGAAGCCACTGATCTGGATCGAGTCTGTGATCGAGAAGCATTCGCACAGCAGAATCGAGTACATGATAAAGGTCAGAACTCATACATTTATTCCATAGTTTATTAGTCTTTGACCTCTGTGATGCATTTCATATATAATTCCACTTTTACTTTCTTTTGACTCCACTTTCTTTTTCGTTTTTTAATAGAGTAAATACAATGAATTACATTATATTTAGTGGCACAAATAACATAGTTTGTCACTAAAGATGATATTTGGTTTAACCTGTAAAATATCTTCTTTTTCTAATTATCAGGCCAAATCGCAGTTTAAGCGACGCTCTACAGCCAATAATGTGGAGATCCACATCCCTGTGCCCACAGACGCAGACTCACCCAAGTTTAAGACCACTGTGGGCAGTGTGAAGTGGGTCCCAGAGAACAGTGAGATTGTCTGGTCCATCAAATCTTTCCCTGTGAGTGCACACAAATACACACACACACACACTAGAAATGAGTTGATCTTCAGTAATAAGATGTAATGCAACAGTTTATTTTGGACACTGTCTTTGCTCTTAGTTTCACAAGCTGTCACTATGTCACATAAAACTTTATTTGATTAGCACCCGCATATAGTGAAAAACCACGTTGTTGTGATGTGATTAAAAAAATGGCTTTTTTTATAGTGTAAACTCGGAATTTGCCCCCAAATATGCTCCCAAAACACTTGAATTTCATTTTAAACTCATTAGCCTTAAAGAAAATGTAAAGGTAAACCCTTATTCGTACTGTACAGTTTACACCGAACTCCTGCAGTGCTACAATGTAAAATATCGATGTTACCCCCATATAGACTGCACTGTAATTAATGCATGGGTGTTTTCTTTGGTATCTGCTGTCGTTTTCTTTGGTACAAGGAGAGTAAATACAGTAATAAATAAATTAAATTTACAGTAATTAAAATAAAGGGCTTTAAGAAGAACAAAATTTTAAAAATGAGAACACTCGAGATGCTCCAAGGGGGAAATCCTGGACTGTAGTGTCACAGGGCAGCAACCAATCAGCAGCAAGCAAAAATAAATAACGTTCTTGGATTGGCTACAGCTGACTGTGATATCCAGGCCTCGTGCACCACGCCCCTTCGTCCTCGTGTTGCTTGTTTATGTTTGGGGCGACGCTGAGCAGTAGAGGTATGGGAAGCCGTTTTAACATTTAATAGCCAGACTATATATGTACGTCAGATATCCGTAATTCAGTTCTTCCCGGTCCAAATAAACATTACAGATATCCAAAACAACGTTCTTCCTATCTACAGTGAACATTACAGAAATCTGAAATACAGTTCTTACTAGGAGAAACTTTCATTTCAGATATCTTCAATACGGTTCTTACTATTCATAATTACATTATAGATATCTATAGATTTTTAAGTTTTTGATGTCCGAAATGAGAATTATGACAAGTAACAACTGTATTGAAGATATCTGAAAAGTTTCTCCTAGTGAGAATTGTATTTCAGATACATGTAATGTTCACTGTAGACAGGAAGAATGTCGTTTTGGATATCTACAAGTGAAAACCCAATAGACATGAATGGGGAAAAGTGACATCATTTGTACTAGAAAGAATGAGGCTTGAGAAATCTGTAATGTTCATTGTAGATAGGAAGAATGTCGTTTTGGATATCTGTAATGTTTATTTTGACTGGGAAGAACTGAATTACGGATATCTGATGTATGTATCCAGTCTGGCTATTGAATTTTAAAACGGCTTCCCATAGCGGAGGTTCATTCTGTTCAGGTGTCTGATTTCCTTGGTAATCGCAGCGTGCCGCACGAGGCCCAGACGTCACAGTCAGCGGTACTTAGAGGCTGGAGGTTCGAAAATCCGTGATGGACTGAAACTGCGACGCACGCACTCACTCACTCACTCACTCTCTTACTCTGTCTCTCTCTCTCTCTCTCTCTGTTTTGTCTTATCGAACCATTGTGAGGTCTGAGATTTACACCCCTACAAGCCATATTTATTTATTTCTCTCACAGGGTGGTAAGGAGTATCTGATGAGAGCTCATTTTGGTTTGCCTAGTGTGGAGGCAGAGGATAAAGAAGGAAAGCCTCCAATCAGTGTCAAGTTTGAAATCCCCTACTTCACGACCTCTGGAATACAGGTGTGTGTGCAAGAGTTTCTCTCATTCGGTTACTTATCACTACTACATTCAGCCATTTGAAGTGGGCTACTTTTTATCGGACACAGGAGGGCGCCAAAGCCCTCATGCGATCATCTGTAGGCTTTGGCAATACAAGTACATACTCTTTTTGCTTGGGTACACTTGACTAAGAATTAATCTGTTAGTTTGGTTCTATGTGGGACAGGATTAAGCCTGGAATGTATTTTCTTTCAAAGGAAAGTCAGTGAACTTTCATTCAGAACCTTGTGTAGTCCAAGGGTAGGCTTAATACCTGTATGGAAAATCTGCTCTATGTGGAGTTTCTAAAGCACTAGACCAAGCATTTCAATAATTGCGTCTAATTACAACGAAATAGTTTCCCTATGCAAATGTATAGATACCACAACATACTCTTTAAACTGTTTCACTGTCTTCAAACAAAGACCCACCTCCTCACTGAGCACTTAAACTACATGTTCATGTCATAAACTTAACTAACACAAGCATCACAAATAATTATAAATCAATGTCTGTCTTCTGTGTCCTCTCTTTGTGTGATCTGATAAGGCCTTGGCTGAGTACTAGCTCTTAAATTAAGGCTAGGTTTATTGGAATCAGGGTTATGTTTCGTTTGTGGACAGCAAAGCACCCATGTACATTGCTCTGCCAAATGCCATCAATGTAAATCAGCAGTAGTACTCTACTATGACACATTCTGGTGAGAAATTATTCTTATGTAATTAATCCTTTGGGATGTGGCAGCTTTACAGTTTCGTAACTGAGGCATATTTGGTGAAGCATTTTAGCTTGTAAGACCAGCCCATTTTGTTTAAACAAATATGCTGCTTACTGTTATGGCTGATGCCATTCTTCCTGAGGTACAGCATGAGTCCTGGAAGACACAGCGTAGATACAAAAGAGCACTTTGCATTCTGAGGCTGCTTAGGAGAGTTTTGCCTTGTCTGAATGTCTGTGTTAATACCTCCAAGCCAAGTGTGCGTGTGTGCGTGCGCGCACGCTGTCCAGCTTCAGAAAATTACACCGCTGTGAAATTATCTCGTTTGGGAGCGTGTTTGAACTCACTGTTAGACTCCTCTGCAGTGGCTTTATGGCAGTTCAGGATCCACTTTAGGATTTTCTCTTGAATCCTACGTACTCCCCCTTCAGGGAATCTGCACTCTTTGTCTTGTCCAATTTAGCTTTGTCTCTCAAAAGTGATCATCCAGTAGGTTTTCAGTTTTAGATGCCTCTTTTTAGGGGTCTCTATTAGAGCAGCAGCAGTGGACAGTCGTATCGTGGCGAAGTATTTGTATTTTAATGAAGTGTTTCCATTTTTTATAGTCACATGAAAGTAAAAACTACTCTTCTTACCACACTACTGCAGTATGACTCAGTTGTTTTGAAGTAGAATAAAACCTGTAATATCCAGAACAATATTATGCACTTTCAAACTGAAAGGAGCCAGCTGTAGAGCTGTGTGCTTATTAATTGGATTAATTGTTTGACCTGTTGTCTCATTATACAGAAGCCAGACAGCCAGCTAAAACCACACAGCTACACTTGACACCCTTATCATAATTAAAATCTGCTTTTTTGTGGGGGGAGGGTGATGGTGAACTGCTTACGTAAAAAAAAATGTTGAGCAACTTTGCTAACTAGCTAACAAATGCTACAAGTTAATAGTCACCCAAATCATTTCTGTAAAACAATGTGGCACATTGCTGGCCATACGACTGTTTTATTGCACCATATAAAAATGGAAGTTGAATGGTGGCACTGGGACAGTTAGGCTAAAGCATAATCCATTGTAGGAAGAACTTGGCAGGACTCTTTCAGCTGTACCTTGTCTTCACAGGTTTTCTTGGCAAATTCATACATTTCTATAAGGCGGCTTTCAACAGGCCTCTGTCAGCCGTAGCCGTACACAATCTCTGTAGCGCATGTTATGTGTGTTGTGTGTGTGCGCGCGCGCATGGTGACTGGGTGACTTTAGATGGTGAATGAGTGTGAGTATGGCCTGATTGAATCCTGTCGTTCTAGCTGCAGGTAGCACAAACCCGCACAACAAGAAATTAGACTGATTAGTTCAAGGTCTACACGAATATTTCCAGAATAATTGAATTTTGTTGAAGAATATGAATACATAAATGATTTGTCAAAACAATGACTGGTCCGAGTGCAGTTGAAAAATAACTTTGACTGGTTAACAAGTTTATTTGCAGCCCTCTGTGATTAGTATTAGTACTTTCTGTCCAAACCCAAAGTTTTGAGTCCAAACTCCAAGCTTAAGAAACTGACCTTAGCCAGGCCCATTGTCAACCAAGAAGTCGAATAAAATCACAGGATAGTGGCAACTGAATCACAGCAAAGGAACTATAATAGTGGTCCCTAGATCACAGATAATGTTAAATAGTATTGTTAAATAACAGTAAAATAATATGATTAAAAGTAAGATTCTGATTTAATTTATTTAAGAACCAGTGCTCCTGATCAACATTCCAAATGGTGTTTGTCTGGCTGAACCTTCATGCAGTAATGATTAACGGACAATATGTTGTGTGTAAACAAAGTAACAGAATAAAAGTGTGTAAGGGCAGTAATGTCCATGACTGATGATTGATCATGGGCGTGTGTGTGTGTGTGTGTGTGTGTGTGTGTGTGTGTGGTTGGAAGTTTGGCTGAACTCTGTTTGCCCTGCCTTGCTCTATAGAGCTTAAAATCGTCTTAAAGGAGCCATCCGACCTGCTGTTGCTGATCTTCCTCCACCAACACAATTAGTGGTGATTTTATATGATTTTGAAAGGGAATGAATGAATTGGGGAGCCAGAGATGATTTCCTCTCTTTTGTGGCCCAAGTTGTATTAAGCATCCCACACGGAACTCAAAGTCACCAAACCTCTCTCTTAACTCGATTTTCTCCCCTCAATGAGGAGAATTATGAGGGAAAAAAATCAGTCATTTGTCAAATCTAATTAAGCAGTTAACTTATGTGAGATTTCCTCTTCCTAATTTTTCCAATCTTCATTTATTGCTGTTTTCCCCTATATCCTCACAGCTGTCCGTTGTGCTGATCTGTTTTGCTTTTTCGTTAAGATTTTCATATTGAAGCAACTGTAAATACAAGTAAGTAAATGTGACATACTAAATGGAACATGGACCTGTATTTGTGAAGTGATAGTTGAAAATGCAATTTCACCTTGTCCTGAACGGTTCAAACAGCAGGATGTGTCTATAATTTGCTTCTTTAGTTTTGAACTGGAGCTACAGAGCTAATGTAGCGAATCGGGCAAAATGTTAATGTGTGTCTCTGAGCCTGTTATTTGAATATCAAAGTATTTCTTCTTTACGTTGGTATTTGAGGCACATTTCATTAGAAAAGGACCTTTAAAAGGACAGTGATTTATTAAATGCTTACTGTATTGCTGGAAAATCTGAAATATATAGCTAGTGTAGTTTGGCCATATAAGACATAGTTTAGATCATTGCCACTGAAGCTAAAAAAAAGCATCGATAACTGGTAACTTGCACTTGTGAACACGTTAAATTGTCAGACAACTATAATGCTCACAATGAAGCAAAGAGTCATCAGTAATAAAGCTCATCAGGTTTTTTGGGGCTTGCTCTTGGCACCTCTTGAACACAGCCAGATTGTGAGCAGCCTTTTTGGCCACATGCTTCACCTTGTGCCTGCCACACACTAGCAGGTTCAGCAAGGTCGCCATGGCAGGCATCTCTAGGATGAACTTGCTGACTGCCCCATTCCCGTGAGAGTGGAATGGGATGAAACCTCAGGGATGCTTTGATAACCCTTACACACACACACACTCTTTCCCTCTCCCTCTCTCTTCTGTCTCTTTTTCCCTCTCTTTCGTTCCCTCCTTCTCACCCTCTGACTCTCTCTCCTGTGGTCAGCTCGTCTGTCTGACCTCTCTCGTTCCCGTCCTTTGCTGCACCCGCCCGTGAGCCGCCCGAGCGCTCCTGAGGCGGCGTTCTCCTGGCCAGCCAGTAAACCAGCAGCCAGGCGTCAAGGCCCCAGCCTTTTTGGTCTTGAAGTGGCGGGAGATAGCGCGTCCCGTCTGGGGTTAGCACGCAGGCCGCAGGCCCTGCAACAGCGTGGACAGAGGAGACTGGTTGACGCTGTCCAAGGACCTTTATTGGTGCCCTCGTCTGGCCCATGACTGCACATACATAAACACACACTCGTCCATCAGTACACACTGGCTATGGACCTGAAGTTTTTTCAATAACTGTGGGATTTTCTTTTTTTTTTTCCTTTTTTAAACCATGCCTTTTTCTGACACACACACAAACACACACACACACACACAGACTGTAGATCTGATGTGTTTTTTTTTTTTTCCCTCTTTTTCTCCCGAAATTACTATATTTAACCCCGCTTTCTTTGCAGGCATGCAAGTGCAGGTTCAAATCTTTATGGGTGGCATTTTACTTATCCCGCAACGACAGCACGAGGCGGCACAGGTCTCAAATTCGTGATACCACTTTGAGCGATTGGCATCGTTGTTTTTCCCACACTGAGCTACCGATCGGTCTCGGTGAGGGCAGACACGCCAAAAATGTGGTAAATGACAGTTTCTCTCACTCCCCGAGACGTCACCCTTAGCAGCTAATCAGTCTCCAGGGCTAAGACTGGCTTTCGATCAGAGACCTGTAATTTTCATCCAGTCACTGAAAAACGCAACAGGTTTTTAAACAGGCATTTTAAGATTCTACATCTTAATTGCTTTTTCATGCAGCAGACTGTGGTTAAAGTTCCACCACCGAAATGCCATGCCATCTTGATTGCCCTTAGTAGATGTTACAAGGCACAATCTTCAGGTCCTTATCATTCTTTTTTTTCACCTTTTTATATTAAATCAAATGTTTCACAGAAGTATTGCTACCTAGCAAAATAAAAATCAGTACCTTCACAACTGCAATGGGTGGAAAAGTATTCAGATGCTTCACATTTGAAAAAATAAGGTATTTTCACGTTGCACATGATGAATATTAACAAAATGTGTACTGGTGCAAATTGTTTAATTTATATGATATATAGATATAATAAAAATATCTAATAATAAAATGTATATAGTGTAAAGAGTGAGACTGACATCTGCTGCCAGGACATTGAGTAAAAAAAAAAACCTATGTAGAATTTCAGTGTGTAGTTTATCATAATCCTGTGTTTTTGGCCATTAAAGTGTATATATTCATTAGTTAACACTGGCTACCAGCAAGTGCTCTGAGTATATGGATTTTGCTCTTATAAGTGTTCTGTTTTGTCAATACCTTGCGCTGGTCAGTACTTATGAAAGTGATGCAAGGAAGGACAGGGTCGTGATCCCCCAAGGCTCATTAATTCATGTGTGTAGGGATGGCCCCTTTGGTCTGATCCCACAGAAGATCTACTGGAGCACAAATTGAAAAAGTTAATGCTGGCTATGATAGAAAGTTGTTAAAGGGCATCACAGCTTGCTGTGAATGGTTCATTTTAAATGCCGAACTGAACCGTGGACAAGTGGAAGAAGGTGGCCTAGTCTAACGAATCATGTTTTCTTTTTCATCATGTAGACAGGTGCGTGCACATTGCTTACTTGGGGGAAAAGGATAACAATATGGGAAGAAGGCAAGCCAGAGAAGGTAGTGTGATGCTCTGTGCAATGTTCTGCTGGGATACCTTTGATCCTGGCATTCATGTGGATGTTACTTTGACACGTACCATCTACATTAACATTGCTACGGACCAAGTACATGCCTTCGTGAAACTAATATTCCCTAATGGCAGAGGCCTCTTTCAGCAGTATGCACCACTGGAAAAATTGACAAAAGACCTCAAGGTGTTCACTTGGCCTCCAAATTCCCCAGATTTCTTTCTGAATAAGCATCTAAGGTGTATATACTGGACAAACTAGTCTGAACCATAGAGGCCCTACTTTGTAACTTACAGGACAAAGAATCTGCCGCTAATGTCTTGGTGCCAGATACCACAGCACACCTTCAGTGGACTTGTGGAGTCCTTGCCTCGTCGGAGTTGTTCTGGTGGCACGAGGAAGACCTACGCAGTACTGGTATATTAATGTTAGGGCTGATCTGTGTGTCTATAAAGTTAATCAAGTTATTGATCCAGTCCAGCAGAATAATTAGACTGAAAATTGTAATGTGAACTACAGTCTTGCCCTATAAGACTTTAAACAATGTTGCTATGTTTTACAAGCTTATTTACAGTGCAGACATTGATTTATTGAGTCTAGAGCTTGAGCCGTCACTTAAATAGCCTTTACCCACTGGCTGTACACAAGCGGCCTGAAGAGAATGCTGACTCAGCAGCCGTGTTCTCCACTGCTGAGGTGGAGATTTACAAGCACAGGGTGTGTGTGTGTGAGAGAGAGAGAGAGAGACTAGACTGCATGTCTGTGACTGTTGGGACAGTGACAGTCTGGTGGTAAGTCTCCGGACTGTGAGCATGCTCAGTTGGCCACAGTGTCTACAAGGACATGCTCCGCTAATGAGAGGCCGGTGCTCAGTAAACACACATACACGCTCAGAGCCAAAGCCACCTTAAGGGATACACACAGTGTCCCATAACTTGTCTTGTACAGCAAATTCCAGTAAAGCCAGACTTGATCCTCAGGAGCCTATTTGACAGTATACCTCATGGCTTTTTCTTGTAACCCCGGCACCATATTGGCCTGGGACTACAGGACCTGACTGGAGCCATGACCCAAACACGGCCTGCCGAGAACCTAGAGGACCTAACCGCTACGTTCGCGTATACTCTGGCCTGAAAGGCCATGAAGAGAAAGCTACATTTAGATATTTAGAGTCCTCTCGTCACCCTGCCAGTCCACGGGTAGGTCCAAAAGAGAGGCCTGTTAAGTTTTAAATAGTGTCCCGTTGCACCCAAGGGTGGCACTGCTCCGACCCACTCAACTCCACGCACAGCCGACCCAAAATACCCGCCAGTGTGTCTCCGCGGAGGTGGTTCTCCAGGGTTCTCCTCCAGTTTTGATTGGAAATAGGCTTGAGTGGCCATTTTAAGCTTTGCTTTTTTAGCCCTGTATAGATGCATACTGAGAATATGGATTTCATTCTTAGAAAGGCTCTGTTGCTATTTCGCCTGTATAGATGCTATTTCAGATCCTGGGACTAGGAGGTTTTTGTCTGTCCTTAGAGAATTCAGCCCAAAACTGCTCTACAGATGACAGGGCTTTTAATGTTATCATGCATACACTTTGGGAGGATGCTTCAGTTGTTCCACAAATTCCCTCAAAATGCCTGTTCTGCTTTTGACCCTGTTTTCATTTCATGATGAATGTATCTGTGATCTCTTACATAACTCCATGTTGCCTTTTCAGCAAGGTTTTTTTTTTTTTTTTTTGTCCTTTTTGGCCCGATTGTGCAAATACTCCAGTGATGCAATGCATGGCTGGAAGGGCACTGTTTGTGTCTCAATATCTCTCTGCAGAGAAAAAGGTGCCATTTCCTCAATCTCACTTCTTCAAACACTTCCTCTGCTCGTAATCGCTTCTACTACTTTCCCAGGCTCTAGTGCCAGGGTCATTAGTCCCCCTAATATTGAAAACAAACGTGCACATTAGGTGGCATAAAAAAAGAAAGATTAACTTGCATTATTTAACCACTTATTTATGTTCATTGCACCGAGTGCCTGCTTTGATTCATCCAAATGATTGATTGATTCATTTGTTACGGATTTATTTGTATATTATAGGCATCTGTAATGTTTCAGTTGCAGTGCTGATATTGTGCATTGGTGTATCACAATACTGTTTAATGGTACTCACAAACTCATCATATGATGACTCAAATTAATTAGTGCTTTTTGTTGTTTGTTTATTACTAAATCCAATATGTATTGCAATGAATGCTCAAGTTGTCATGAACGGCTGTGCAAGTGAGTCAACCTCTGTTGTGGATGAAGTGTCATGGATGCACCAATTTGAAAAGATGTGTGTTCAACAGGTGCGCTACCTGAAGATTATTGAGAAGAGTGGATACCAGGCACTTCCATGGGTACGATACATCACCCAGAATGGAGGTATGCGGAACGAACTAGAGCTCTCACTCACTCTCACTCACACAAAAGATAAAAGATTAGATAGCATTAGCCTGTATGCACCACAGATTCCTGATATGTCAAGAAAAAAAAAAAACACAACCAAACTGCAGTTCCAGAGACGTGGGATCGGGATTGCAGTACATCAGGGTTCAACACGTAATCATTAAAATCTTGATTATGAAAATCATGCTTCGATTAATTTGTCACATAAGAACGCACGATGTGAAATGATGCTTACTCCATGCACATCCTCCCCTCATATGTACCAATTCTCTCACTCAAATTTCTCTGGTTCTATTTTTGTCATTGTTTTTCACAGTATTGCAGGTATTGGGCAACAATTAAGCAATTCGGTAAATGTCTAATGATAGATAGCTGAGGGCTGAGATGTAATGTTTCTGTGAAAAGAGGATGTTTCAGACAGAGGTATAGACAGATATTGTATGGACAATGTAGTAAGAGAGTACATTCTGTACTGGCTGCAGGATTTCAAAATGGAATTTGGGTTACGTTTTGATTATTGGATTAAAAAAAGAGAGAAAATAATGGAAATGGGTGGTTTATCAAAATACAGTATAACTGGGGTTGTTTATCCAAAAATATATATTTTAAATTCAGAGATTACTTTGAATTGCACCAAGCCTCAGGTTGGATATCAAAATGTTGCAAAATGTCTAAATGTTTTAGGCCCAATGTTAAGGACAGTTGCTGTTTTCTTATGAGTTAAAACATAACGTAATGAGGTTTTGATGAGATAAAGAATGAACTTTGGAGCAGATGCGGCTTGTTTTCCTCGCCCTTGTTACCCACCTCTCATATCCTGAATTGTAGCCAGTATCATCAGGTCATCTTGTGTCTCCAATTCCAGTCTTATTTTGCACTGTGTTCTTTGACGGCAGGGTGGAAAAGCTCAGCTATCACAATTAACTTTTGAAACAAGCCCGCCTCTCTCCCCCACCACCCGATTTCCTGCCATTCTGAACACTTTAATTAAACATGGCTCATTTCCTTATTTCTTTGCAGACTATCAGCTCCGGACCCAGTAGTAGAAGTTCAGCCATCTCCTGCCACCTCTGGGCCTGGATCTCTGGCTTTCTTGCCTCTCTCTCTTTCTCTCTCTCTCTCTCTCTCTCTCTCTCTCTCTCTCTTTCTCTTTCTCTTTCTCTCTCTCTCTCTCTCTCTCTCTCT
>JBBPCX010000040.1:33802952-33827023 GCA_037974365.1 Hydrocynus forskahlii | reverse complement strand
TAATATATACATACATATATATATATATAATATATACATACATTACATCGGAATATATACATACAATACATCGGAATCAGAATTGCAGTTTAACTGATAACCACAGCTGTGATCTGTTTGCTACTGTTTGAAACATGCCAAAAGTATGTCACAGAAAAATTCTGTTCTGAGATCCTAACTGCTGCACAAACACAGCTTATTCAAAGCAGGCAGTAACCATGGAGACCATACATCACACCAGCACAGTGACTACTGTTCTACATGACATGTCAATCTGAAGGAATACATGCCGTAATAATAGGGAAAAATCACGAGCATATAAACATGGGACATTTTTGTTTCTTTTGCAAAGTGAGTTTATACATTTTTTTTCCTATAAGTAATTCTGAGTTTTGTGGATTTTAGTTTTTGTTTCTTTCCTGTTTGAGAATCATGCAGAGCAAACGCCTTCCATCAAGCAAAGGCGATGTATTTTCTCAGCGATATTAAGGTATTTAAACAAATGAACAAACACAGCATTAGTGTAAGAGATAAGCAGTGTCTGTCACCACAGCACACTGCTTGTTTTGTTCACTTTTCCCCATTTTATTTTATATGTAGAGCTGTTTATAGAAAACATAATTAAGAACATCTCTACAGAATATCGCATGAATTTGTGAAATATGTGAATGGGCTGCAGGAGCCGCCCAAGTGTGTGAACTGGATCCAGCTTGTCCTGGCATAAACGAAGATCTGGTTTCCTCATAATGGCAATTGTCGAATGTCTACTCTTACAAACTAGATTTGTAGCTATTAGCATAGAGCCTAATGGGTTTTGCCACTCATTGTGTCCAAGAGCCAACTACTTTGATTCAAGGGGCCATTTGATTGACATGCAAAACACCCAGTTACAGATTGTTTTAGCATGACATTTTGGGGGAGAAGCAACTTTGGAGAAACAATTAAGTGGGACAAAATCATCCATAAATATTGATTTACATATCCATCATGTAAAAGAAGGGTATACTGTGCATACATATTCTGCATATCTGGGATAGTTTCCACATATAAACCTGTCACCATATCCAAAGCCAAGTGTCAGCTATAGAGGTATGAACCAGCATGATTTGGAGTGGTGTTCCAGAACCAACTGTCCAACTCTGAATACAACTAGATCCTAACCGTTTTAATATTTTTTATTTCAGAAGAAAAGTTAGATGAGCAGTTGTCTACAAACCTTTGGTCAAACAGTGTCCTTCCAAACATGAACTGAATCTCTATACATTCGCTACTCTATGCGTGTTTGTGTTAATAAAATTTGCAACATATTGTAATGTAGTACGTGTGTAAAAACATGACCGTATAACATTTGTCATAAAACATATTTACAGATTGTCACATACATTTATTATGAATGTAAATAAGGTGCAATATCCATTGAAAATGGAACAAATAGGCACCGGATCCATTCTGTGAGGCGGTTCCAGGTGAATCCCTGATTGATACTATTCCAAATGAATCCCTGATTGATAGTGAGGCCGAGTGTCTGAGTCAATCTTCTTTTGCCATTCTTCTTGGGCGCAGCCAAACTGGCTCAGGCCAAACAGCAGCTAGCTTGTAAAACTCTGGATGCCTGTCCTGATCAGGGGCCTAACCACCATTCAGCACTCTTATTAGGATGGATCTCAGGCCATTCTTCTCCAGCTGGAAGCTATGAGCAGTTCGACAGCTGGAGTAGACTCAGTCACTTGTCAAAACCTCTAATTCGCTCACCAATGGGCCACAAAATCGTTTTTTTTGGTTTTTACTCATTGCTACCGACAGCAGTTGGGATTCTCTTTTTTTTCCTTCTTTTCCGCTCGGGAAATGTGATCGGCCTTGGATGGCATCCGGCATACTTTTTCATACTGCTTTCCTACTGCAGAATTTCTTTGGGATTTTTTTTCCCTTCTCCCTTCTTTCACAAACCCCCGGTGATATTTTAGCACATGTGCATAGCAACAGCAAAACAGACGAGGGGTGGACAAATTCTTGCCCCGACCACTTTTGTGAATTACTGATGGTGTAAAAAGCCGCTGCGGCTGGAAGATTGCAAACAGGCGGCGTGGGGACGCAGCCTGCTAACCCAGGCCTTGAAATAGGCCTGTTTGTTTCTGTAACGTGCCCAGGACACATGTGTTTGACATCAGGGACGGGCCTGAGACCTCGCTGGTCTGCATGGACACTGTGGGACTTTTTCTAATTAACTGTCAAGGGAGCTGTATGTCCCTCAGGCCAGAGCTGATGACACCAAGGCCTGGGATGGATACAAATTCCTGTAATGTACAGAAATGTAACTTAATTTGTGAGTATGGTTTGGCTAGATTGACTCAGTTTTTCCTCCTACGCCGAATGCAATCAACTAGCCAGGACATGTTTGGAAGTTTGCTTTTTTAATTTAGCACTTGAGCTACAAGTGTAATGTAGCTAATAAGGAAGGGAGGTTAGCGCCACAAATTGGCATTGTCTAAACTTTATGCCTAAATCACCACACATTTGCCTCAGTCTATGTCAGGCTGTTGAGTAATCTCAAATCTCAAATTGCTTATGTGGTTTCTGACACAATTATCTAAACAAAAGGACAAAAGTACAGACAATTCAGGCAAGATGGCTGTTACCATTGTTTTTAGCCATGTACTTTTGGATAATAGTGTGTCATACACATGGTTGGTTCCAGGGCAGAATAACGAAACGTTAATTTCATCCTCTCTTGCCTACCGCTTCTCTGTATGGCAAGTTTTTGAGCCTGGCATGCTAACTGTTTTCAATAGAGAGGATAATCTATGACTCTAACCTCAACAAGAAAGACCTTGTGGATTTTTGTCCAGTTTAATACACAGTGCAGTCTGCCTTGATATTTAGGTTCGCCTGAACCAGTTACGACTGAACCAGTGCCTACATGTTACATTTTGCCACCCTAGGCAGAGCAGAATTTGCCTCCCTCAGCTTCAGTCCAGTCATGACTGGATGAGGACTAAGATTTTGTTAATGGGGAGGCAAAGTTGGCAGTGATTGGCAGCACGCTGATCTAATGGCATTGGGCACCGTCAAACTTAGAGGCAATGATTGCAAGCACTCTGATCCAGTGGCACTGCGGGGAACTCATATTTTGAGGACGGGTAGCGGGGTGGGTGCAAACAGTTTGCTGCCCCTCCTAAAGTTTAAGATTACTTAACAGTTCAAATGCAGTGAGCATTTGCTTCCATTACTTGTTAGCTATATTAGACTCATAGCTCTAGTGCAAGCTTTAGCTGACTTATCTCTACTGAGAAACGTCCCTGCTTTTAAAAACATCTCCCTGCAACTGATTTATGTAGTGCTTGATCCACTTTGCAAATTTAGCTCATCCTTTCAGTTGGTCAGTGACTGTCTTGTCCCTCAACCTTACTCGACAAAGGCATAATTCGGTTTCAATACTGGCGGGTTGGAAAGTGAGTCAAAGTTCTGTTGTTAGACATCAGTGATAAAATGTTGTGTATTTCATGTTTTAGCCCATAACTCAAACTGATTTAAGGTTTTCTGGGGGACTTTTATTACTTTGTAGCATAAAATAATCAAATGGCCATTTTCGTAGTGTCAGCACCGAAGCTGAACTTTCGGAAATCATGCCACGCACTTATGGTCACAGATTTATTTGGATTCCCATATGTGAGTCACTGCTTTGGGCTGCATCATTCCCTAGCTGTTAGAGTATCCACAGAGTCTGTCTTTCATTGGTGGTACACAAGGGTATTTTAAAGGTACAATCAGGATGTTTTCTTAGAACTAAATCACAAGTAAATTGACCACTGTCAACCTACTAATTTTATAGGCAGCGCATATAAAGCAGGCCAACCTGGCCGACGGAAATCCCTCGTCAAACAACGATGCTGAACAGGCCTTCTGTGGAAAATGAGACATCTAAGTCATCTCCTGCATAAATAATGACCATCACTGATTGTGAATTTTTTTTTTCAGCCCGCTAGCCTGTTCATGGAGGAAAATGCAGCGTGAAAACTGTGTTACCAGACCTGACAAAAATAAATAAATAAATACTACAAAGGCCATATTCTGGCTGTCTTATTCATCACAAAACCCAATTTTTCATCTTAGTGGAAATAGCCCAGAACCACCAGAATCCTTCAAGAGTAATCTTACTTTGTTTCTCCTTCTCTCTCTCTCTCTCTCTCTCTCTCTCCCTTTCTCTCTCTTTTTCTTTCTTTCTGTCTTTTTTCCTCTCTCTATTTCTTTCTCATTTCTCTCTATCACTGTCTTCCTTTTCCCTTTTTCTTTCTCACAGCCATAACATTAAAAATAACGTTATTATGTATGTCCCCCTTGAGCCTGTGAAGGTGTGCTGTGGTTCTGCACCAAGACATCAGCAGCAGATCCTTGAAGTCCTGTAAGATTGTTCAGCACATCCCACAGATTGCCGATCAGACTGAGGGAGATTTGGAGGCTAAGTCTACGCCCAGAACTCTGTCATATTCCTCAAGCCACTTATTTTTGCAGTGTGGCAGGATGCATTATCCTGCTGAAAGAGGCCACTGCCATTAGAGAAAATCGTTATCATTATTAGGGTGACTACTAAGACTGCAAGAATGTTTAGGTTGGTGGTAAAAATTAAAGTAACATCCACATGAATGCCAGGCCCCAAAAAGGGCAAACTGGCTGCAACACAAACGTGTGCCCATGTCTGGTGCCTAATGTATCCCATCTCTTGACTGGTGCCACTGTAATGAAATAATCAATGTTATTAAATTAACATGCTAGTGTCAGTGTATGCACACGCGCACACACACACATACACACACACACACACAGACACACATATATACTGTATATTTATTAGGGTTGTCGAATTAACATGTTAATTTACACGTAAATCACAGGAAAAAATAACATGTTAAAAAAATTAATGCTGATAAATCGCACCATGTGACTTTAACCTGGTCCGGTGTTCTGTCAAAACATGCTATCGAGATAAGCTCCCGTGCCCTCTGCATGTCCAGCTCTACAGGTTTTTCTGTACTATCTTGCGTTGGAGATTGCTTTATCTGTGCTGTGTTGTGTTGGGGTCACTGGTTTACGGTGATTAACATCTTATAAGGTCTTTTCATTGTTACTTTCGTCTTGTACATGTTGCTCCTACACGCTGTCTTCAGTGTATATATATAAGTATATGTTGCTACTTTGGGGTCTACTTTTGCAGCAGTACTGGGCCAGTCAGGTGAATTTGGGCCGGTCTGGTAAATTTGGGCTGGTCAGGTAAATTTGGGTCGGCGCAGAATCCCGTGTGCACCCCCCCCAAACAGCACCCCCCCCCCAAAAAAAAATCATGTTTTTGATTGCTGTGACCATTACTGCACATGAACGGTTCAAAAACAGTTAAATAAGAGACGTTGTTGATTATTCATTCACTCATATGCCAAAAATTCATTTAATTTTTAAAATACTTTTACCGCAAAAATGTAATTAGCTTGTAATTAATGAAATGATTTTTTAAAATTATGTGACACCCCTAATATTTATAAATCTGTTCTTCTTTCTTTCTGTCTTTCTTTCTTTCCCTATTCCCCTTGCTATTTCTCCCTCATCTCTTTCTCCTTCTCTGTCAAATATGTTTCATTGAAATGACAGGGGAAATAATATGTTGCCAAATCTGTGGATGTTATATGTTTATTGGATCTGTCATTAATAACAACTAAAAGTCACAAAGTTTGTGTCTTTGTCTGTGTCGTTTTCTCTCAGGTCAGATCAAATATGTCAAATATGTCAGAATATGTCAAATATCAAATGTTACCAGCTACTGTGCAACCTGTGTTTATTTACAAGCATATACATAAGTTCACAAAAATGAAATAGTCATAAAGTTAAAAAAGCTGAGGTTCTCCACCCCTTCTCTCTCTCTCTCTCTCTCTCTCTCTCTCTCTCTGTTCAGTCCCTCTCCCCATCTGTTTCCTTTATTAGCCCGTGTCGCTCCACCACATGACAGCGGAGTTAACTGCCTGAGTGACATTTGTACTGCTGCCATAATTGAAGCCCCGCGCCTCTTCATTGCGACCATGAGCCGTGCGTGTGCCACAAAGCCCCCAAAGCCCAATGAAAATAACCCCCATAGACACATGCTTCTCATTTGATGGGGTTTTGGCAAGAGTAGGGGCATCACTCACGACACCCCCTTCTACTCACTGCTGTTTTGATAATACACAAAGAAAGTAGCAATCTATAGATGATTTGCACGGAATGGGGTAATTATGTTTGAGAGGTTGGTCGGAGGGGTAACAGATTTTTCTCTGGTCAAGGCAAATTCAAGGGTGAAGCAAAAATAGAAAAATCCAAGCCACATCAGGAGGATCTCCTCAAACAGAGGCCACAAAAAAGGCTATTTATAATCAGGCGCCTCCAGTTTGGGGTCTACCAGCGTAGCTGAAAAAATGGTCTTTCATGAGGGTAGGGTATAGCACATAAAGAATAACCCTCTTCTTCAGTCATCCTGGATAAACGTCCTGAAAGTGTCAATTAAGGCACTGTTCATTCAGAATCCCTGGCTGTATTCGCTCAGCAGTGGTGAAAGTGACCCCTTTTTTAAGGCCAGAGCAGCTTTTTAGTCTAATTTTGACATTGATCTGATTTTATGAGTGCCCCGTGATCTTCACAAATCATACCTGAGCCACATTCGTCTGTTTATAGACTGTACATATCAGATCAATGACCGTGTCGACCTTAACCAGATTGAAATCCTTGTGTTTTTTTTCTCACTGTACCATCATCGTCCAATGCTGACAGCATAGCAACAGAGACTCGAAATTGGTGCCTATGATTACAGCCAAATATTACATCTAACCTTTTTTCACCTTTATCCTGCTCTAGTCATTTTGTTCAGAGTTAATTATCCTCACATCAAAAGTTTGTGCTGTTTGTTAGTTTGTTTGATGTTGTTCACAGATGTTTCATTCAGGTGACGTTAATGATTAGGACGTGCAAATGTGAGCGAGGGTTTGTTCCCGCTCGAGACAGACAGGAGTCACATACCTATACGAATGTAAGTCAGACAAATTAAATCCGAGCAAAAAATCAGAAATGAGCAATGAGGCTCCTAATGAGAACGTACGTTCAATGTGAAAACAGATCTGATTAGATTCGAGCCACTTTCATAAATTGTTTTATATTAGTACAGTAATAAGCTATCTATTAAATCACTGTGTTCATGTTCCTATGTTCAAGACAAAGGCTTGAACACTGTGATGCAAAGGTTTTGGCGCCCCTGGTCAAATGACATTTTATCATCAATTCTTTATTCAGTTATTTCACTTTTTTTCAGGCACCACATCCAAGCTCTCAGGATTTTAAGAGCCGTAGTCAGGTAGCTAAAATGTTTTGAGATCTTGCCAGTGTAAAAAAATAAGAAGCTGTTTATTTAGTTTATGAGCTGATCCAGCAGGTGGTCCTACACTTGATAATATGACCTGGCCAAGCTGGCAAAATCACAACTTATTAAAAATGACATCCTGTGTGAATCTTTAAATTGGATCAGATATGCTAAGCCATACCTGCTTCGTTCCTACCCCCATTGATGACTCCTGCATGGCAAGGTGTGTCCAGCTCCTTCCGCGTTCCAGAGAACTTGCTGTGGCCAAACAACTGCCCACGCACTGTGAGACTGAGATGAGTAAGATGCTGCCAGAAACTTCTAACATGATAAACTGTAAACCAGTGCATAAGATTTGGCACAATTCATGTGCTCATTTTCTGAGTATCAGTTTAGGCATTCATTGGATGTTGGCCTAAACATTTCTACCCAGATTTTCCTGTTACATTAATTTACAGGGATCATATGGTTTTACTGAAGGGGGTGGAGCTTATAGAGTTCACATTCTTGTCATTTGATTTGATAATGTTACAGCATTACTAGAATCCTTTAGGGAACCAAAGGTGGTTCTTCTATCATTTGCTTTAAATCTGAATCAAAACATGAGACAATATTGACGCTGAAGTGAAGAAAGTTTCGCATAATTTTCTTCCCTGCTGGGCAACCTGGTGAACTTTTCTCTGTGGGTCAAACCAATTCAAATACACATGCGCACACACACACACACACACACACACACACACACACACACACACACACACACACATAATCAAAACATGCAGGTGTCCAACCAAATTAAGCCTTTTCCTTTCAAGTCTTTTAAGTAGCGGTCATAATGCACCTTATCTCACTAACTGCAGAGAGTTTTGATGCATCAGATACAATCCAGTTCCTTTTGGCTTTAGGGGGCAAAATCTACGAGGAGACGCAGCACCTGAGGGAGAAATGAAGACAGTTTGTGTAAGGGTGAAGGAACAGGTCACTAAGAAGACAACATAGGTGAAATAGACTGGGACACAAGAAGGTACAGCCCTGCAGAATCATGCAGTGGACCAGGGGTCACTCCAGGTAACTGGGAACTTGCGTAATTGCAAAGTTTGCCAGCACTCCCTGAGCCTGGTACCACTAAGTGTGAAGGGTGCCACTGACATAGTCATGTTCCCTTAATTCAGAAAGCGAGTCAATATTGATCCATTTGTTAGTCACCAGGCTCTAAGCCAGCTACACTCTCCACACCTTCATTTCCTCCTGTTGGTCATTATTCATCCAGTTTAATTCATTCCAGTTTCACTAGAAAAACAAGTGCACTGAAACAAACAAACAAAAAAAACTAATTGGAACCTATCGAGTAAAAAGTTGCCAACTAAAGCAATCGGTTAGAACTCCTTACTAAAAAGTGACAGTGCATCAACAAGTTTTGGTGCTAATTAAGCTAGCCCTAGCCAGTGACAATGGCTAACTACAAAATGCTTTTTAAATGTGTTATGTTAGTTTTAACTAGTGGCAAATGACAACTATATGCAGTCAAAGTGTGTGACATGATCTCATGTGATCACTTCAGTGAATTAATTACAGTCTTCTTGTTTAAAGCTGTTTAACGGCTTCATGAATTCATGAATTTTCTTGAATGTGCTTGTTCAGCAGTTCTCATTTGCTTTTTAGGGTTTCGTGTGTGTGTGTGTCTGTGTGTGAGTGTGTGTATGTGTGTGTGATGTACTGCAGATCACAAAAGGGCTGTCATTAGCATGTCTCCAGGCTGCAGCTCTAGCTTTGATCCTGTAAATCAGATGGTATCAGTGGCTTCACTTCACAGCCTCTTAGACCCCCTCGAGCAGTGACACAATTACAGCCAGTGGAGATCGCTCTGATCATTATCTCTCATCAAGGGCCTTCAAGGCTGAAAAGAGCGTGAAGAGCCCTCTGGCTGACTCAAGTGACTGGCTTTAGCTAGTGAGATACTGAGCCTAATGCTACAGCTAAGTCTCAAGGTTTCCTCAGCCTTGTGGCTTTGGACTGGACTGGATAAGCTCTCAAAGGCACCTGCCACAGTCATCTGTTAAAGCATTTCTGGCAGAGGAGTCTAGAAGGAGGGAGAGAGAGACACAGAGAGGGAAAGGGTGAGATGGTGTAAGGCCTTAGTTATTCCCCAGATGTGAAGTTTCGCCAGGCCAAACCAGATTCACTGTTGCCGTCGACCTTCGTGGTCAGAACATTTAGCTCATGCAGCCCCTATTAAATTTATTTATCTTGACCCCGCAGTCCAAAAATATTGAGCTGTTTGAGATTATATATAGAGAGGTTTTTATGATGTCATCTCAGCAGACTTAGGTTATAACACATCTGTCCATTTAGGAAGAGGTCATTTAGAAATAGAATACACATCAAAGATATTGTATGAAACAAGTTTCTCAGCAAACCATTTATACTCTTTCTTCTGAACAAATTAAAGGCTGTATACAGACCATCCTCCCCTTGAGAGGGGGCCTTGATCAGCTGCTTTTTTGACATTTGATATTAGTTTGTGTTCTACATTCTACATGATCAACACCCTTACCCCTGCAGTGCCTGTTGAATATAAGGCTTTAAAGTAAAACCTTTCAATAATATACGGCTTTAAAGGAAAACCTTTCAATAATATAAGGCTTTAAAGTAAAACCTTTGACACTTTCAACAATTTTGGATTCACTTAGACTGTCAATATGGATTTCCAGATGAAAATCCTTTAAGAAAATCCAACCCTGCAGGGTCACAGTGCTGTATTTGATGTATGTTAGATTCAGCATTTTAAATCAAATTTTCCAGCCTGAATGAGGATGAAAATAAAAAGAACTGTTAAAAGTCGTGGCCCTTCACAACAGAATTTGTGCACTACTGTTTTAAGTGCTCATAAGTGCAACGTGTCCAGCAGTTGTGGGAAGAAAGAAATTACAACTGCTGTCATTATAGAACTTTCCCTAGTGACAGTGTGATTTTAAAAAGTGATAAAACAAAGCTATTTTGAGCTACTGTCATGCTGTGAATTTGTTTAACGCTGTTTTATGTTTCAGTTTCAAGCCAAACGCTTTGATGCTGCCAATACCAGTTATACCAGTTTTATGAGCACTAGAATACTCCTTCACCAGAATATGCTGTGTAGAGCTCAGAGGAAAACTAGAGGTAAATCAACAAGCAGCAAATTAACAAAAGCAGCAGCAAAACAAAGGGACTACAGTCAGTGATGAACTGGAACATGCAGCCACTATCACTTTTTCTGGTGATTTTATGTTCAGTTTTTATTGAAAGTAATAATTACATTCTAATAAGGCTTTTTGATTATGGTGACAGTTATAATAAATGGAAAAAATAGATCAAATTTGATCAAATTGAAATATAGCATAATGGGATTAATCAGAAATAAATAAACTAGCGATCCTAGTTTATTTGAAGCAAAGTATTTAACCTCACTACTTAAAAATTTAAAGGCATTCTAATAGGCTAGCTTATGAAGCCAGTTGACGCTGTAGTACTTGTTGCTTTGCAATATGAATATTAAGTAATTGTTTGAGTACTTTTTTGTCTTTGAGTTAACAGCTTTTTTATTTTGGTGATTTTCTTAATGAAAAAAGTACTTCTACATGTGTGTGTCTAAGTGAAGTATCACTGCAGTAGTGGCTCTGGGTGGGTAGTCTCAGGACTGTGTTTTACCAAGCTCTCAGAGCACCAAGAATCAGAGGCAGAATGATTTAAGGCCTGTCTGAATCAAACCAACCCATCTTTGCACTGGTCTGCATCCATTTTTGACAGGCTCAGCATTTCTCTGGAGAACGCATCCCTCATGTACACTTTTTGAAGAGTGCCTTGTTTTCCAGGGCTGCAGGAACGTTCTCTCTGCATTTTATAAGACGGAAAAATAATAACAACTGCAACATTCCTGCGAGGGCTGTAATTTTCTTCCGGCGGGCAAAAGTTGCGCATTATGGTCTAGGTCACAGAACACATCACAACCCGTCATCAGGCCCGCATTGGGCCCACATTGGCCCTCCGCGGTCAGCCACATCACAGGCCACGGTCACGACCAGTGGAAAGGCCCCGGCTCTTCGCACAAACACAACCAATCAGCGCCCGGAATCCTGCCTTTTCTGTACATTTGCCCCCTAACCACCGTTTCAGCTAAATACGGCACATATTCCTTTTAAATTACAGCATGCAGACCCACCCCTCCCTACAATTAGTGTGATTTAGACGTTGATGGACATCCTAAACAATACAGACCGAAACCCACTGCGAGAACTGTGCAACTGGAGGAGGTGGGGAGTGGGGGTTGGGGTTTGAAGAGGAAAAGTCTAGAAAAGGTCTTTTATCGGCAAGAGACAATGCGCTATAACTAGGTTAGGTTTCTCCAGTTAAAGCCTGATGTGGAACAAAGAGAAGCCGCAAGCCTAAAACGAAGACAATTCAGAGAGAGCATTACGTGGCGTTCACAGTAGACCTGTTTACATTACAGCGTTCGACCCGGTTCAGGAGCCGGTGTGTAAAGAGGCCTGACTTGTTACAATAAAAGCTTTTTACAATAAAGACTTAAAAAAAGGTTTGTGGCAGTGTTTGTGGCAGAGCCATCTCATGGTCAAAAGTGAACCTTACAAAACGAAGACTCAAAAAAAACTCCAACCTCAGTAAAGATCTCAAACCAAACATTACACCTAGCGTGGTTAGGAGGCCTAATTTGTGTTTACATTTCGGCTCCAACCTACATTTTATAGCAAACTATCTCTTCTCGAATGAGGCATTGCAAACTAAAGGCTGTTGTGGACTATTTTGGTTTGCCTGCAAAAATAAATGTGAACACGCAAATTAGCACAAACTCCAAAGCAAAAACATCACAGGCATGACCAGGCGGGGGCTCAAAACACAGTCATTCGAACCTGAATCCTTTTATGGGAAGGTTGCAGTATGTGGATAAGAGACATCACATTGGCTACTGTGTGCACTACACCTGCAATAGCTCCTCTCTATGTGCACATCAGGCCACAGACCTTCCCCCACGCCTGCCATTGACAACAGGGCGCATTGCAGCAGCTTTAGCAGACAGTTGAAAAGCTCATTCACCAAATTCCTCTGTCTCTTCATTTCACGTGTACTTTGTTTACTTGAGGAAACAGGTTGCAACGTATCCTTTCGCAACTCCACAGCGACTTCACAGAAAAACACAAAAGCAGCATTGCTCAAGACAAGATTTCACTACAGTTGTCTAAGCACTAGAGCTTAAACCAGGTTTTAAATGTACAAACAGGTGTACGAGGTTCAGACATTGAGAAAACTTCATCCAAACCTGTGGGCAGTTTCCAAGAACAAGCAGCACAAATGAAACTACCATCTATACCTGAATGTCCCAGATTCCGAGTGTCAGGAATACAGATCTATGTAGAGGGTTTCATGAAACTAGTCCACGTAAATAACAAGCATCAGCCATTGCTTCTAAGGCAATGTCAGAAAAAAAAGGGATGGCTGCTCTGGTCTGCTTTATGAAGCAGCAGAACAGAAAAAAGTAAAAAAAAAAAAGGCTAGATATTCACAGGTATCTCCATTAATCTATTCTTTCTGTTTAGCAGGTGCCTTTAGGTGTGACTAGATCTGAGCTATTGGGATAGAGAGCTGAGCTATTGGGATATAGCTCCATTTTTTTAACACCATTTTTTTTCTAGGCTTAAAAATAAGCACAATTAAAGGAATTACAGAATGTCGAACTCTAATTCTTTCTGTAAATGTTTACTAGGCTTGAGTTTTCTCTACTCTATGCATCTGATCCAGACCACAAGCTGGCTGGATGAGACAAAGTACAAAAATGTGCATAGTGTAGGGCCGCCAGGACTCTGACTGGCAACCACAGTATCAGATGTACAAGTGGATGAACGAACATTCTGATGACAAACTACCAAATACTTAAAAGTGTATATAAACATGAATGTGTTTAATTTCACTGTTCAGGTCAGCTTTTTTGTTGTTGTAGTACATGGGGGCCTCCAAAGCTTCTTGTGGCCATTACATAAAAAAACCCTTCGATGTTCTTTAAAGGAGATGACAAGAAACGAACCTACATATTAAAGATTTTGTACCAGTCAAAGGGTTTTCCTAGAACCATGCATAAATGTACCATCAAGGAATGTATTTGAAAAGGGAGCCAAATTCCTGTAAAACCAGTGAAAGATCGTTTGCATGGATTTCAAGAGTAGGCTTAATCCATGCACAAGAAACTGATTTTCCAGAGATATCAGGATCTAATATGTATATTTTGTTTAAACTGAATAATACTTTAAGGTTGAATGTCACAAGTGTAACCTGCGGCATATTGTGAAAGCATATGACAGTATGTGGGACGTTGATGGAAATCAGTGAGGAGTGTTTCTCAAAAGTGATAGTCATGCCTGATAGCATCTGCTGGTGGCATCTGCCGTGCAGTCCACACGTGGAAGTGCACGACATGAACTAAGGAAAGTGTATCCTAGAACAATAAGAATAGTTGCAGCTATGCTAAGCAGGTATTTGTGACACACCTGTCCTGAATGGGAATCCTCTCCGTTGAAAAAGCGACATAGTGTTTGTTTTGGCTGCACATTATCACGTGCAGCCATCGCTGACGAACAAACTGTCCTTTATTTTTAATCTTATTTTTAATCTTATCTGAGGTTTTGTCCTGGCGTGGGATGCTTTTTGTAAACCCTTCCTGCAGTTCCAAATAGGCTTTAGTATTGTATTGGTTTAATTATGGAGACAAGGATGCTGAACTTAGGCTGCTCACTGAAATGGAGAACGCCACTGATTTTTCCAAACTGTATTATTCAGTTGGGATTTGATGTGAGAATGCAGAGAAACTCAATAACCTGGATTTATTAATGATAGCAGTGATGGGAACCAGAGGTTGCACAAATGTTTTATTTATTATCTATGACAAACAGTGCACCTACATACATTTTGAGTTCTTATATGCAATGCTGATGATGAGAACGTAGGGGTAATTGTGTGAATAGGATTAAAAATCATGTGTTTAGGCCAAAACTGTCTCTCAAAAGTAGAGTAATATAAAGTCTCAGGTGATACTGTAGCCAGTCCATGCAATAATTTTCTGTGCCTTTAAAGGCATTAAACGCAGACACCTGGTTCCGACTACCACCACTGTCGACAATTCTCACTTAAGTTTATCTAAAATTAAGTCAATGAATGAATGTCTAAAGTGTTTCTCTGAGCTGATTTCTGCTAGCCTTTTTTATCATCAAACTACATCTCAAACAGTTTCGAAAAAGCCTTTAAGAGCCCACATTCATGTTCTTTGCCGTTTCTTCCCAGCAGTTACTCTCTCTCTCAGGGGAGCGATGCTGGACCGTCCGAGCAGTTTGTAGTGATAAACCAAAGGCATGAAGTCCAGAGCCACCACATTAGAGGAATTCCAGCAACACTGTTTACACTGAGGGACAAATGCAGGCATTGAGGCAGCCGTGGGCTCTGAATGAGCTCTTTCTGCGCACACACATACGTGCACATTCACCCAGCGTACATTCCCCTGGCTGCTTTCATTTAATGTCAAACTCACCGCCACTTCAATAAAATAACTCGGTTAATGACAGCGCAAAATCTGAAAGAGGCCCCGACCACCCCCCAAAAAAACGAACATTAACATACACACACACGCAAACTCACGTACCAACACATTCACCTCCACTGCCTCATGTGACATTTGTATTTTTGAACCCATATTAAGAGGTACATTTTTGAGATTTTTTTAGTTCATCAGACACGTATTATTGTAGCTTAGATTTTAGCCGTCCAAAAACCTGATCTGTTAAAACATTACATTTACTGTTAACAGTAAATTTTCCTAAATCATTCTTTGCTCTGCATCCTTGAAGAGCCATTGACTGAAAGGGTCTTTAGGGGAGTGGTTCCCAACCCTGCTCTTCATATTTTACTGTTTGACCTGCTCCCAACACCCCTGATACAGCTGACCAGCTAGTTAATGTACTTTTCCTAGGATGAAGTGCTTGTAAAACACTAAACGGTGTCCCAGGACCATTTTTATGTTATTAAACCGGTTTCTGACTTTATGGTTGTCCCATTTGGATTTCTTTTAAAGATTTGGGAGGGGGGTTGTCATATGCTGCATTGCTTGGATTCTTGTAGAACTAAACTAAACAAAAACGAATCTTTTCAATAATGTGCTACAATATTTCATCTTATTGTGAGGTGTGCGTAGATTTTGGTGATTGTTTGTGTGTATAAATCTCACACAAACCTGATCTAAAATCGGTAGTTTAGAGTAAACTCTCTACACAATGGAGACCTGCAAGTGAGACCTTAGAGCTCACAATCTTTCCTTGCTGGTCACACAAATACTTCCAAATGTTTAAATAACAGTTTTGAAACTTATATACAAGTGTATATACAGTGACAGTTAAGTGAACATTAACATTTTATTCTGTTCTGTTGGATCTCTTTCTGTACTACTTTGTGTTGTACTGCTTTTAATTATATTTTATAACAATAAAGGATCCAGCAGAATCACATCTAACCATCTTCAGCTCAGTAGAAGTTCTATGGAGCATCTTGTACTTGTACTTGTACTTGTACTTGTACTCAAGCAGTTTCTGTAAAAGATACTATTACTGGAGTCAGAATTTCACAGAAGGAACATTACTTCTGCACTCTTTTTCCCACTTTTGCTTCGTCATTGCTGCAATGCGAGGTTTGTAAAACAAAGTTCAGCCTTTTGGCCCCTGCTCCAGCTCTTATTTACAGATAGCAAAGCTTCTGCTTTCCCGTACAGCAGCGTATGAAGGGAGGATTTTTCTCATTTCTCATGATCGACCGGCTATTTCAGTTTCTACTTCTGAACACTTATGACTTTCAGTTTGCATTTACAATAACAAGTGCAGTCTGGCAGGCCATCCTGTTTTAATTATATAATACCACACTGCCCTCCCCTCTCCCAAACCCCTTCTCTTCCCTTCACACACACACACACACTCAGCTGCAGAGAAAAGAGGCATTACATTACACCACTCCTCCACCATGTAATTATACAATCTTCAGAAAACATTTATTTTTAGGCTTTGTAAATGTTTGAGTTTTGGCTGTGGACATTTGAGGAGCATGCAAGGGTGGTTTCAGTGATTTTCAGCCCAAGCCTGGCCAGCCTTAAAAAAAAGGGTCATCTTATTGCACTTGTTATTGATCCTGGAAATTCTGTCAGCTTGTATTAGAAGACAGGAACTTTTTTGTAAAGCCTGGGATTCTAAAACTGTGGTGCACAGACAAAACACACACACTCACAATGTAGCATTTAATTGTATTTATTGTTAATTTGTTCATTGATCAGATTTTTTTCCACAAAGCCAAATGTAAAATATACCGGTCAAAAGTTTTGGCACACACTGAGATTTTCATTATTTGCATGTTACTCACTTAATGTTTACTAAAAATGCACTCAGTATTCTTTGCTAATTTGACCGTTTGAGTACCTTTATTAGGCAGAAAATGTCATATTTTTTATTCAGTACTACTGACCTATAAAACCCAGTGAATGTGATTATAATTATAATTCCCATGTGCACTGTAACATATTCTTTCCATCTTATTAAAGGAAACTTGTTTTGACATATTTTAAGTTATAGTTCTTCACTCAGCAACTTTCCAGTGCTTACCAAGGATAAAAATCTGCAGCTTATGAAATACATGGAGAAGTGGTAAAAACCTGAGGTGTGTAAAAACCATATATAATATGTATATGGCAGATCTTTTTAAGTCCTATAAGTTGTGAGGAGGGGCCTCCATAGACTGGACTAGTTTGTCCACCACATCTTACAGATACTCGATCTGACCTAGCTCTGATTAATTTGGAGGCCAAGTCAACATCTTGAACTCCCTCAAACGATTCCTGACCATTTATGCTGTGTGATAGGGTGCATTATCCTGCTTAAGGAGCCACTGCCATTAGGGAATACTGTTGCCATAAAGGCATGCACAGGGTCTATAACAATGTTCAGGCAGGTGGTACAAGTCAAAGTAACATCCACATGAATGCAGGACCCCAAGGTTTCGCAGCATAACATTGTCCAGACCATCATGTGGTCTCCATGACTCTCCTCCTTCCCAAATTGTATCGTGGTCGCTGTCCACATGTGATTCGTCAGACCAAACGACCTTCTGTCATTGCTCCATGGTCCAGTTCTGGTGCTCACTGGCTTATTGCAGGCAATTGTGGCAGTGGAAAGGAGCATGGTCTGGAGCTACACAGGCCCTTATGCAACAAGATACAAAATACTTTTTAGAAACAAAAATCATCTTGATACTTTTTCGCTGCTTTTTTGCATTCAGTATAAAGTTAGCATGTGACACTTACTGCTGAAAACAATTTGAACAGGTGCCTAAGGTTTTTGCATAGTACTGTGCAAATGTATTCTAAACTCTAAACAATGATGTATAAAAATATTATTACTGCTTCACAATTTAATCAGTTTTTAAACATTGTTTGGAGTTTAGAATATATTTGCAAAGACCAATGGATGATTCACAGCTAAATGTGCATGAGTCATCTGGTAGAAATGCAAACACTCGAAGATCCTTCCTTCATTACACCATTGTATTTACACAAAAAGCTTGTTCTTCCTCTCAGAATTCGCAGGAAACTATTTTCCCGATTAATATTGTTTCATTACTTATCACTATCCCTCTTATTTTTGTTATTTACCTTTTTGTTTTGAATTCATTTTCTGTCTCAGTTTTGGTTTTTGCTTTGCAGTTTACTGTCTTAACCTTGGCATATGTCTCCCAATACACATAAAACATGTTACACACTACAGACTAAACACTGCAGACCCTGTATTTCGGACGCCCTTTAGTTTGATGTAGTGTTGTGATGAAATGAGTCGGTTGGTATGGATTAAGCTTTGCAGTGGCAAAACTCAAGGCATTAGTATCGGCCAGCAAACCTGTAGAGACATGCTCTACACACACACATATACACACAGACACACTCCCAGTTGCAGAATAACTCCAGTAAGGAACCATTGTTCCAGATATTGCTTTGTTTACCTAAGGTCCCATAAAGTAATTAGCACATGTCAGGTGTGCGGAGTTCACGTGAAGTGAGAGATGTGTGCATGAGTCTGTGCGTGTGTGCCACAGGTGAGCTCTGCTCTCTCTAATCCTCACATTCTGTCCTTTCATGCCAAACTCACTCTGCACTAATTAAAGGATGGTGAAGTCTTTTTCACACTGTCTGATTATAACTGACATTCTTTCTGGGTACATGAAGAACGAACAAATAGACATAGTGTCCTGAAATTTGATTACGCTCTTCCAAAAAGCATGTGTACACATGCAAAGATCCACATAAACACTCTCAGGAACACCAATTGCGTGTTCTCGTTGCTCGTAAGATGCAAAAGAAGCATCGTGTCCTTGTTCTTACACTAACTTAATCGGAGCAGAGCATGGGGAAGATGAAGAACTCAGCGAGATGTTGAGCGTGCAAAACTGCCGTGTATCAATAAATAAAACTAATTTGTTTCGTATGCACAGACTGTTGTATTCGATTGATTGCCCAGTGGAATGCCAGCCAATACAGCTTTGCTCACATGCAGGTGCAACGAGCATGGCTTGCTCGCAAGTATGGTATAAAAGAATCTGCTATAGAAATACTTCAAAATGAAAGACAAACTAGGCGGGTTGGAAGCATTAAAAGCCAGGAGAGTTTTCAGCCTGCTAAATTTAACATGCATATAAAAATAATAACGCAACTTTCTCAGTGTCTTTTGAGAACAACTGTGCTACAACTGAGCTACTCGTGCTCTGCCTGCAAATGTGTGCTTTTTGTAGTTCATGTTGTGAGAATGTTGGCAAAAATTGAGAAACTGTAGGGCTCGGCTTTTGTCTTTATACTAACATTAAAAAAATTTGGAGTGTGTTTGTTCATTTCATATTATTTGTATTTATTTATTTTGTGTGTATGTGTGTGTGTGTGTGTGTGTGTGTGTGTGTGTGTGTAAAGTTAATCTCTTATTTTTTAAAACATATTTTATTAGGCTGAATGGAATTTATTAGGTTAAATGAACTGAATTTTTGCAAGGGGGGCAGCTACTCAACTAAAACAATGCATTTGTGCATGAATTATGAATGTTCTGAGTGGAACAGAATATTACACGAGAGTAAAGTTTGGCAGTGTAACTGACGGATTACAGTTTCAGACAATTATTCACCACACCCAAAATTCAAACACATGCACATACCCATACACACACATGCTTACTGCTCACACATGCATGCACACACACCACTTGCTGCAGGTGGACACTGCATGCACATGCAGGCACACACATCATGCTCACGGACTCACTAGTCTTGCACGCACAAACACACACACACACACACACACACACACTTTTATACATGCAAATGTCTTGTCATGATCTGTGGTGAGTGTGTCTTTGTGTGTGAAACAGATGCTGTCTCTCTGTTTCTGATATTAAACAGGTGCTTATGATCCTCAGTAATCAAAATTCACTAGCCGGTTGCTTTCACAATGGTGTGGAGCAACAAAGTAACGTCACGCTAATGCAATGGCATGGGGCCACATTTCAGTGTTAAAAGACACTTTTATTGACTTTCTACTTGCAGCACATGTTTTATTACATGCTTTGGCAAGAGTTTTGTGCTTTCAAAGAGTATAAAGTGGGTTTGTCTGAAATAGGTAAACATGCAATTAGTTCTTTCAGAAAAAAAAAAAAAAAAGAGAAGAGAAAAAGAAAACAGCCCTGGCTTGTTGCATTGTCACAGCTGGTTTTGGCCAAGGGTATGTGACCTAAAACCGCAACACAGCTGATTAAAAACAGACTGTCCTATCAACAGTGTGTGTGTGTGTGTGAGAGGAGAGAGAGAGAGAGAGAGAGAGAGCGAGAGAGAGAGTGTTTGTTTTCCTACATTTTCAGGACAAAAAGTCCAGACTTTGAAGAAAAAACAAAGAAAGAAAAGCAGACCTAGCCTAAAGGAGAAGTAAAACTCTCCTGACTTTGTGAAGATTCATTTTTTTTTATCTCAAAGAGCAATACTATTTATTTTCATTTACTAAGATTGGGGTTAGGGTTTGGTTTATAACTGTATCTTTTTACAGTTCAGGACCAGATTAACCCTAACCCTACAAAGGATTTCCAATGATTTGCCTTTAGCCATGCAATTTAGATTCATCATATAAATACGGGACATACTATTATTATTCAAAATAGGTGTTTACATGTCTTTGTCTTTGGAACAAAACCTTATCTTGGAACAAAACCTTAGATCTCTTTTGTTTTTACATCACTTTTTACAACAGTAACTTTCATTAACACTATATCAACATTTATTGAAGAATGGAGCAACAGAAACATTCTGAAATAATAAAACCTTATATCAATTTACATGAAAAGATGGAAAGGTTTTGGTAATTGCCATGTAAATGTATATACTAGGCATATTATCATGTACCATATGATACTAAAAGTGTATGTGTGTGTCTTGTGTGTGTGTGTGTGTATGTGTGTACCTGTGAGTGTTTGACATAAACGTCATTTCAAATGTAATTGTCTCTAATTTGGAAGCTGAGAGTCCTCATAAATACAGTTTACTGCAGGACTTAAAGAAAGAGTTTGAGTCTTCTGTGTGAGAGAGAGACAGACAGAAAGAGAGAGAGAGAGAGAGAGAGAGAGAGAGAGAGAGAGAGAGAGAGCTCGTGTATTTTTTTATTTAATGATGGAGTACTGTTTAATGGGAACTTGCAGGGAACTCATAACCACTGAATGCGTCATGAGTGTGTTTTACTGTATGAGTGCAGGGAAGAAGCTGCAAAGGCATCAACACTTTTATATTTCCCTCCCTCACTTACTCACCCTCTGATCACACACAGACTAGGCCTTCTAATGCAATCACGTATTGACCTAGTAGTGCAACTTACATATTGGTCTCTTAGTGGAGGAACACTGGGCCTTAACCCAACCCTGACCCCAAGCTCTTGCTACTCATATTCAATAACATGACAATTAAAGCAACAAGGCTGTGGTTTTACCATAGCTAACACTTTCACTTACAAGCCCGCCAACATAAATAACAATAACACAGTTATTAAATGAACAGCACAATGGTTTTATTAAGTTGGAAATACAGCATTTATTTGTTCAGTAATATGTATGTGTGGCAAGCATTTTGTAATGACTCGCTCCACCAATTAAATCACTCGTTTGGGGTTCTTCCAAATACTTAATCATATGTATGTTTTGTGTTAATGTACTAAAATCTTATTATAAATTATGAAAATCAAGAATAAGCAATTTTGTTAAAAAAACGAATTGATCAGTGGCTTTTTTACATGTAATAACTTATGTCCACACTTCATGAAAATCTGCAAAATAAATACATTCATAGAATTATCGGCACTTTTTGTGAGAACATGCTAAATCACTATATTGAAAAAAACACACATGCACACATACAAGTGATGCTGTGGGCCTTAACAAATAGGTAAACTGTATATTTTTAATAAACCCCAATTAAACTATGCAGCTCTGAAATTGTGATTTCTGGGTTCCTCTTTGTCTCTATTACCATCCTACCATCACATGGGACATATTATTATCTAGATTATTATCTATTATCTTCACTTTTGTCTTTTTTAAAATAAGTCGAAAACACCAGCTATCAAATTTTTACCTGTTTCATTCTTTAAAACATCTTATTACTGGCCTGATTGTGCTTAATGGTACCTGTCGACTGTTTTTTCCCAAACCTGTGCATGTGCACAACATTCTGCCTCATTTGAGTTAACAAATCTTTGGTTTTGACATGCTAATGGATGACAACAGGATCTGACACATGCGCAACATCATATTTATTCCCCAGGGAAACACGTCATAGGCAACAGTGAAATACCTCGCGATTGGGGGCAATAATAACGTTTTCCACCCAAAGTAGATGGTTTATTTGGGCCAACAATTTTGACACATGTATTTGAAAGAATGCATTTTCTTCATATAAAACAGCACTACTAGAAACAAATGTAGAAAAGTTTTCTCTTAGATAAATGGTGAGCAATTTCTTCAAGCAATTTTTGAGGAACATTTGGATCATCACATGTGCTGTTTGTTTCATATGTTTCTTTTTGCCCTGTTTCTTGCCAGTAATTCTGGAGTTCATTGTAACTTCTTAGATTCTCAGAAAAATTGACATTGGAAGGCACTGGTTTTTACAGCAATGTTTGTACACACACACACACACACACAGTTTTGCTTTCAGAATTCTGTTCAGGTATCCTGACCGTGTCCCTTGAGAAGGGGGCAGAGCCCTGACCCTATCCCCCTCCTCCCCCCACCCACACACACACACACACATCAGTGTCACTAACACACCCTATCCCCCTCTTCCTCGCTTTCCTTCCAACAGGATGTTTGTGATGGAGCTGAAATGATCAAGCAAATGCAAGCTGAAAGCTCTTTCTTGGAAAGTTGCTTGAGGTGCGATAACCCTTATCACTGCTCCACTTCTGAAAGTTCTGCATTGATTTAGTGCGCGGATCCTGTGCCAGGGAGTTTATGAGAGTAAGAGAGAACGCCAACACTGTCAACAAACTCCTACAGGAATATGAACTGAGTATTCCAAGAAGCCATTATTTCTGCCCTCTGCCATTTGCCAGCAAAACAGATAAAGTCAGTAACTTGGCCCATTTTGCAACGATTCCTGAACAGTGTGTGTTTATGCAGTTACATAAAAGGGAAGAGTACAGTAACTGTGATTTTGGACAGCATACCTGCCTCAGGCATATGACAACGCCCAGAAGAGAAAAAAAAACTTTAATGATATAAAGATAAATTAAACCGAACACTGCATGTAGGCTTTGTAGTTTGTGACCCCATAGATTAATGAAAACAGTTTTGAACGTCTTGTCGTCATAGACCTGTCTGTGAAAAAAAACAGATACTCAAATATTTTAAAACAAAGACACATTATAGATCTCTCGCATGCATTAGAGTGATATATTAGAAAAGAGGTTTTAATGAGCATGAAAACATATTTTTGGCTCGAAAATGACTTTTATGCCAGAAAAATAATACGGTCATTGTAAAGATACTGAGCTAAACCACACACATATTAAAACAATACACTTTGCACTCTGTATCGGTAAAGAAAAGGCATATATTGCCTTAAGTCCAACATGTTTGTGTTACTTCCAAATTGCTTTATGTTAGTGATTAGCTCAGACTTTTAACGCAAATGTTTACACACACAGTCTGAGATACGCTGTGTTAAATGAATTAAAATAGTGATAATACTTGTTTTATTTAAATGTATTGAAAACAGATGTGGGGGATGCAGAGAAGGGGGTTGAGGGAGACAAAGGAAGAAATAGAAACACAAAGACAGTAAAAAAAAACAGAGGGAGAAAGCGAGAGAGAGAGAGAGAGAGACAGAGAGAGAGAGAGACAGAGAGAGAGTGTCAAAAACGCTCTGATTACATCCAAACAAAACTTGTAGCCAAACACCAATGCTCGGATAACAGCTAAGCTCATACAACACCTTACACGCACAAACACACGCACGCACACACACACACACACACACACACACACACTCACACACACTCTCTCACACACACACACACACACACACACACACACACACACACACACACACACACACACACACACAC
>JBBPCX010000040.1:33756507-33779273 GCA_037974365.1 Hydrocynus forskahlii | reverse complement strand
ATATATATATATATATATATATATAGATTTTTTTTTTTTTTTTTAAATGTATTTTTTAATGTATTTATGTATTTTGTACACTGTACAACCCAATCCAAGGGAAACTACAAAAGTATCTAAAAGTAAACATCATTTAAAAGGCATATCACCGTCCCTACCTATTAGCAACACATGGCTAGTTACTCACATCAAATATTCTCATGTGATGTAATCCAAGCCACACAGATACTGTGAAGATTTCAGTATGCATTCATTGTGCATTTGTAATACTGTGAGCCACAGAAAGTTAATTTCACACAGGGGAAATGCAATGCAGAGTTCAAAAGTTCAGAGCATGATGGTGATGGATAAAGAAGACACTCTGTCTTACTTTCTTAGGGCTTCAAGCACTAAGAAGTGCATTGTAAACATAAGGTGTCAATACCTAGGCTTAGAGGAGCCAGGCAGCTTTGGTTCAGGCGAAGTGAAGCAGATCGGTCTGCCTGAACCAAGGGCTACTATTCATTCCTCCAATTCTGACAACTCTAAACACACAACAGCCCTTAATACCGCTTCTTTAACCTGTAAGAAAGCTGGAATAACATCACATTCTTGCAAATGAAGGTGTTTGGGTTCCTGCTGCTTTAAAATGCTGAGAGAGGAATGCGTCTGGTATAAGGGCCATACAGTGGGCCCTGTGTGGCCATGCTTGCCCATACACTACGACATATTGTGAGAGGTTCACAATCTGAAGCTATTCCTGACTCCAGCGCTTCCTGTCAAAGGATTGCTTCGACAGACTGTGGTCCTTTTCATCCCAGACCCTTCATCAGACCCTGTGTCAGGAGTTCATTTAGTGATACCCCACCTCTATCGTCATGCCCAAATGAGCACTAATGTTTTTACTGTTTACTACTATTACTACTACTGTCACTACTGCTAGTACTAGAGCCACTACTGCTGTACTGCTACTATGACTACTACTACTGCTATTACGATTACTACTACTACTACTACTACTACCACTAGTAGTACTTTTACTACTACCTCCACTACTACTACTGCTGTTACTTCTACTACTACTGCTACTATGACTACTACTACCACTACCGTTACTACTACTACTACTACTACTACTACCAATACTACCACTACTACTACTGACACTACTACTACTGACTACTGAC
Organism: Hydrocynus forskahlii; assembly: GCA_037974365.1. NCBI lineage: Eukaryota > Metazoa > Chordata > Actinopteri > Characiformes > Alestidae > Hydrocynus > Hydrocynus forskahlii. The sequence goes on along the minus strand of JBBPCX010000040.1, from coordinate 33,778,107 downwards.
ACTACTACTACTACTACTACTACTACGACTACTATTTCTACTACTACTACTATGGCCACTACTACTCCTACTCCTACAACTACTCCTACTACTACTGCTACTACCACTACTACTACTACTATTACTACCAACAACAACAATAACAACAACAATTATAATTATTATTATTATTATTATTAAGAAAATATTTAAATTAAATTTACAATTCTGACCATTCAGAATCAGAAAACAATATTTGGACACAAGCAATTTCCTGCAGTATCAATGATTCTGGTTCTGATTCTGAACTGTCAGTATTGTAAATATCAACTTCGTTATGATTTTATACATTAATATCTCAAGAACATACACTTCTGTATGTGGCAGATGCCGTTATTACTGCTGCAAAAGAACAATCCAAAGTATGAATCTACCAGGAGCCCCAACGCAGTGAGCCTGTATGCTTAGCTTTGCAATGTTAGTTCTATAGAGATATGCCATTTTTTGCAGTCTTTAGGGCGGCGTACTCATGATTAAGTTCTTTGGTTCCTGTGCTGGTCCTTGATGTTCCTACATATATGTTTGATTCTGCAGCGTTGAAGAAACAAGCTGACAGAAGTATGTAGACGTTGAGCTAAAGTGTGGGCCCGCTGATTAATGGGGGCTTGGGAGCAAAGGTAGCAATCATTAGCTCTTTCCAGAGCGCCGTGTTTGTTTTGTTCACTTCGCCTAGTGAACTCCACTCCACGACTCTGTAAAAACACAGGAAATGGTGGTGCGAAAAGGTGCCATTTTTCTCTTTGTGTGTATGTGTATGTCTGGGTGTGTGACACGTGCAAGTAGGCCTCAGAGCACATGCGTGTTCGTGCGTGTTTGTCTTTTCCTGTACTATACTGATTTCAGCTGACAGCACTTTTTCCTCCAGACGGCGGACAGACGTTTTTTGACTAGTAATACCATGGGCACCATTATAGTGTGCATAAACCTTAAATAAACAATTCTGTAGATCACCAAACTGCGTCAATCACATAGTGTTAGCTGCTGATTCTAGAACTAGATACTACATAAGTTTCAAATTATTTTCATGCCAGTTTTCTTAAAAGGCTTGATTACAGCACTGTGCTGTACAGGGGGCATTTAGCTCAGGCAGTTTAGAGTTGTTTCTAACTCCAAATGGAAAAACCTGTTAATGATGTTGTCATTAACGGTGGTGGATCAGAGCCAGCCTGCCAAAGTAGTACAGAATGAACAAACCTTACATCGCTAAATAAAGTCTTTAAACCCTAATCTGATGTTCTATGGGCAGATGAAGTATGATAACCCATGGGTGATGTATTTTCATTTTTATTTTCCTGCATTTCAGTTGCAAGCTTGTGGTTATGGATTAAAGCCAATGTACCACTGAGCTACTGCCACTCATTGTCACGCCCGCTGCAGTTCTATACACCATTGCTATGTTCAGACTACGTTAAATAACCCGAAAAGGGACAAAAACCTCTTCATGTTCAGATGAAATTGACATGAAACCACTTCTTCTTCGCTTCCAACATGAAACTGACTAACCTTGAATACTGGGTGATCCAATACTTTTGTTCTTTAAAATGGACTCGTTTTATTTTTTCATGTAGAAGTTAAGTCACGCTGGACTTGTTTTGGTCAATTAATCTTAAAATTGATGTCATAGTGTCAATGGCACCTGACATTTTCAAATTATGGAAAAAAAAAAGAAAAAACGACAACAATGAGATATGAGGTTTTGTTCTGATGACATGCATGCAAAGATCATGTCACATGCTTTGAGAAAATGGGTCTTTAACTAAAAAGCCCTCAATCTCGGTCGTGAATCAACTACGGCCTGTCTGTAATGACTCAAGATAAGTTTAGGTCAGAGGAATTAGCATTACCGCTTCACCGCAAGTGTGTTTATGAGATTAGCGATTGCGGCCATTTTCACTGATCTGGAATCAGCTATAACTGAATGTTTACGTTGCTCAGCCTTGGCACTCTCAGACCAGTGCAAAGGTTTCCGCTAAATTGGCAAAGGTTAGGGAAACATGGGCATGCTTCCAGCTGTCTCTCTCTCTCTCTTTGACTCTCTCTCTCCCTCTTTAACTCTCTCTCTCACTGACTATCATCAGGAAACATCTTTTTGCCGGACAGGAAGTGTTGCTGTCTAATTGGCTGTGTGTGATTCAATGAGAGTGTGTGTATGTGTGTGTGTGTGTTTTTCTCAGCCAATAGGAGAGCAGCTATTTTGAGGGCCAGTATAAAAGTGAAGAGGCAAGCAGGTCTGCACAGCACACTCTCTCCATACTCTCGCACAAACACACACTCTTTCCGCACACCAGTGTGCTCACACTGAGAGGAACTAGAGGTTTACGTGCAGGCCTACCCAGCGCGTCCCCAATGGACTGAGTCACTGGGAACACACTAAGATGCTTGCAGTAAATGAGCCATTAAGATACTGAGTCATTACTCAAACAAGCGGTAAAGTCACATAGCCAGCGTGGGGGTAACACGTTACAAAATAATGCGCTGGAACGCTCACATTACTCTTAACGGGTAATGTAACACATTTATTCATTCTTAATTCTAGATTCCACGTCAATAAAATCTCTAAAATCTCTTTTAGTTCATGTACTTTTGCCAACAGAAGTGCTGATGTAATACACACTATCTGGACAAAGGTATTGGGACGCCAGACAATTACACCTAAAGGGACTTTAATGACATTGCATTCAAATATTTAGACTTTATATCGAGTCGTTCCCTGCTTTGCAGCTTTAAAAGCTTCCACTCTTCTCGGAAGGTTTTCCACAAGATTTGGGAGTTTCTGTGGGAATTTGTGCCCATTCATTCTGTAGAGCATTTATGAGGTCAGACACTGATGTTGGACGAGAAGGCCTGGCTCGCAATCTTCGTTCCAGTTCATCCTAAAGATGCTAGAGGAGGTTGAGGTTGGGGCTCTGTGTGGGTCAGTCAAGCTCTTCCACACCAAACTCATCCAGCCATGTCTTTATAGACCTTGCTTTGTGAAAAAGTTCTTCCCCAAACTGTGTCCACAAAGTTGGAAGCATGGTGGTGTTCAAAATGTATTGGTATGCTGAAGCATTATAAAATTGGCCTTCACTGAAAGTAAAGGTCCTAGCGTAAACCCTGAAAATCAGATGTGTTCCAATACTTTTGTTCATGTAGTGTATCTTATTCATTACATTTTTCTCAGTATAAATCCCAAAGCAGATGGAAGCCTGTGGACCATTTCTTACAGATGTGTAACTGCACAACTGGTGTGAATTTGTGCATGTCCTCCATGACTCCATAACACTGAAGCCTGCTGTGGTTGGAAGCAATGCCGAGGGCATCAGCTTTGCGACTTTTAGATTGAAGGCATTGTAAAGGGGGTTTTATTTCTGGTAATGCAAAAGTACACTCTGCGTTCCTCAGTGGATAATGCTGTAATGTAAGTAGTTACTTTTAATGGCAACTTTTCTAAACATTGTGCTCCAACACTGAACAAACTGTGTCATACAGCTCAGTGTTTTAGCTGCTCTAATATATGTGATCCAACTTGTTCCCATGCCTGATTCAAGGTCAGAGACTGGAACCATCAGCTGTGGTATAGCATATGTATGTAAACACTACTATTAGATTGTATGGTCAGTTACCATGGACAGTTATTTCAAACAATAGAAAACCACTCAAACCATATATATAACACAAGCAAATTGCAGTTGCTTCATGTACTTCTATTATAAATGCGTTTCCAGTCAGTTGTTTGTTTCACAGAAAAAAAGTGTGCCCATAGTAAACATAGTAATTATTTGAAAGTGATAACTGAAAAAGAAATGTTCTCATTAATGGTCAACACATATATATTATAGTCACTTCCACTGTAAATGCCTATTTTAGGAAACAGAAATGAATTGCTGATGGATCAGGTCACTAAACTGCCCTGAAAGTGGGTCAAACTGATTTATGTTAAAGCAGTGTATAACCGTATACCCCCCAAGTACTATAATGGAACAAGGGCTGTGAAGTGGTTCGAGAAACAACACATTCTTATCAATACAAATACAACTGCTGGGTCTAATAGCTTTCTAGTCCTGATTTTTTTTAGATTTGGTCTATTCAAATCCAATGCAAAAGGAAGAATGATGGAACGCAAATATATTGGTTGTGATCAGAGCGATCTGATTATTTATTTTTTATTTTTTTTGGTTTCTGAGCCTTGAATGTAACCAATGAAAACATGGCATGATCACACACCAGCTCCATGTCATTTATGTCAGGGAAGCAGCATGACAGCTAGGGCCAAAAATATGCCCAGTGCCCGTGATGTTACAGGAGCAGGGGAGTCCGAGAGAACTCAGAGTGCTGGAGGAATTCCGTAATTAGTACGCGGCGCTCCTGAGACAAAGGCACTGCCGAGGTACAGGAAGGAGAACAATTCCGAAAGGCCTGCGCAAAGTCCAAGAAAAGCCTTGAGCGTAGGAATCACACAGCGCTCCGGCTCCTTCACTGCAGACATAGAGCGGGTGACTCACCTCGGCTAAAAACGGGGCATGACATAAACGGCAATTTGGTCAACCAGGACCGAGGGGGAAAAGATGAAGGGCCAAATTGCTTTTTGCTCCAGTCCTGGGAATCTTGGTTTGGGTTTCCATATTCCCCTTGCTCCGAGACAGCTGATTTAGTCATGAAGGATTCTGTGATGGGCTTTTGAGTTCAGTCAGGTGTGCTGGAGCACTGAAAAGCTACAAAAAGTCCTGTTTTAATGACATCAGCTTGTTTTGATGCTTGGACCCCTTTTACCAAACCTACGTAATAGTAATAGATTGTAATATCATGATGAATACAAACAGATTGACACACCACAAACTAGATATCAAAGTGGGATTTGGTATAAGCATGATGCCTAGTGTTCTCATTTTGGACTGTAGTGTTTTACACTGAATGTCCCGTTCAGGGAGCTGTAAATTTCCAATGAAACTCTTGTAAAATGACAATAAAGTATAACATTTCACATTTACAACACCAGCAGTACTACTGTGTGTGAGCCACTCTGTACAGCCCACACACACACTAACATGCCACTACCATGTCAACATCACTGCTGTGCTGAAAATAGTCCACCACCCAAAGAATACCTGCTCACTGGTGGTCTTGTGAAGACCCTGACTGTTGATGAATGGGGTAAAGGGGGCTGACAAAAGATGCACAGAAACAGATGGACTAATTAGGTGCTCCTTGACAGTTTTTGGAGCTCATGGCCATTGAAGAAACTCAAACATGGCGAATAAGAAAACTCAAACGATTCCTCATATTTTTTTTTTGTTGTTCTTCATCTCTACAGACACAGAGGTACATGCCTGCGCTGGTAAACCCTCCATACTACTTTCTTAGCCCTGCAGCCTTTGCACTGCAACTCAAGCTTGTCAAGAACTTCTCCTGAAATTATTAATACATGGATAAATTCAAGATAGAGGAGGCAGAGCCTAATATAGCCTCACTCAGGATGTTATTTTATTTGCTCCTGAGTGGGTGGCAGAGTATTTGGAGCAGCAGAAGCCCACTTTAGACCCACTTTCTCTCGTTGGTGGTCACGGGGGGTGAGAGAGTAACAGAATGTGAAGTAGAGAAAGAAGGCGCTGGGAAAACGTATTTCTTCTCTTTTCCATCTCAAAGATAGCCTCGTTCCCCTAAGCGTTCAAGGTTTTGCTACATTAGAGCGATCCCCCACCAACCCGTCATTAGTGGGCTCCTGCTGAAGCGGCACGCCCAAACGGGACGTTTCCGGCCGCGCTCTAAAAATGGCCGCTCTGATGATGGGGTCCAGGCTGTGAAAGCAGGGCCATCTCATGTTTTTGTATTCCCGTGTTTATTAGGGAATAAAATAAATGAATTGGCCTCTAAGATTTGTGGCTTTGTCTGCAAACGCTTTTTAACTCCGACATCTTTGCACATGCTGTGAAAACAGGCACTGTCCCAGGCCTCCACCGACCGACCTCCTACACACACACACACAGACACACACACACACACACACACACACACACACACAAGAAGTACAAGAAGAAGAGGCCTTTGGGGGTTTTTTTAGTCAAAACCTGACACCATCTACACATATGTGTGAGAGAGAGAGTAAAGAGAAATATTGAGTAAGACAGACAGAGAGAGAGAGAGAAAAAGAGAGAGAGAAAAATAGAGAGGGAGAGAGAGAGAGAGAGTGAGAGAGAGAGAGAGAGAGAGAGAGTGGGACCTTCACTGAAAAAGTGATGTATTGAACAGAATTGATTCAACTGAGTACATGAGGGGCACCATCTCAATCGTTGATGCTTTACTGTGGCAGGTGTGGGTTACCCATTTGGTGGGATACAAATTGTATCTTGTATCTTCATTTTCCTTTTTGTTTTTGTCTTTGACTTTCAAAAGTCAAAATATGAAATATGAAAGACTGTGTGCATACACCTGCTCTGAAACTGTCAGCCCATCCAACAAGGAAGGCAGCATGGAGTTCCTTTTTATAATTAATAGAAAGCACAGCAGCACACAGAAAGCAACAATTGCATTTGCGGATCCACTTTACTGGCTAATGTGGGCATACACACCCTCCAACCGCTCTGGGGACAGATATAAAGATTTAGAAAGTCTCTGAATGTGCCATAAACAATCTGTTCGCTTTTAGCTTTGGACGTTAAGATGATCACTTCTCTATATCTTTCATTCATTCTTTCTTTTTTTGTAAGGGCTTAATTCTTACTAGGGTTGCGGGGCCTATCCGTTAACCCTTAAAGGGCCTTAACCCTAACCCTTAAAGGGCCTGTATATCGTAACACACTTAATCACACATTTCTGTACATCAAATCATAACAGACATCAAATCATTTACGTTAGTTACTAAATAACAAAAATTTAAAGATGAAGTGAAAGTGACCATTCTGTCATAGGTGAACACACCACAGCGCACGGTGTGAGCAGCACAAAATTCTTTATTTTCATTTAACCCATTCACCAAGGGAAGCAGCGGGCAGCCAGGAACACAGCGGGGAGCAGTGTGTGGGGACAGTACCCTGCTCAAGTGTTCCTCAGAGGTGCCACTAGCAGTCATAGGATTCAAACCCACAACTTCCTGATCACAGGGCGAATGCCTGAAACACTAGGCTACCCGCTGCCTGAGAGGCAAAAAGAACAAAAGACAAAAATAAATGAATAAATAAAATAATTAAGCCTGCGGTTTGAGGTGTCAGATACAGAAATAAACAAATACTTGTCAATTTTCTTCTCGTTGAAAAGAATGAAATTCAGTGAAAAGTTCTATTTGCATGTGTGTTATTTTGCCTGCTTGATGGCCGTTTCAGGTGGTGTGGATGCCTTCGTTCAAAAAGAAGCAGAAACATGGAGGAATCTTCAGTTATTCAGCATTTCACAGGCACTGCTCCTGCTGAAACCTGTTGACTCATCTTTCATGCTGCCAGAAAAACAGTGCGCATGCAGTGTACATGTGTGAGAGAGAGTGAGTGTGTGTGTGTAGCCCCTGCAGCTGTTCTGCACTCACACACACTTTCTCCACCGCTTCCTCTGAGGAGCACTTATGAAAGTACACATATGAGTGTGAAACAGCCAACGTTAAACCACAAGACACGCCAAGCTCTAATCTACCTCTGTCAGCGCTCCACACACACACACACACACACACACACACACACACACATGCACACACATACACACACACACACACCCTAGAGTGTGTGTAAATGATTACTTTTATTATTTTTCAATTTTCCAGCAGCTGGTGGGCATTAGTTAAACAGGCTAAAGAGAAAGATGCAAGTGTGTGTACGAGCTCAGTTAAATCTCGGCCAGTTACAAGGCGCATAAGGATATTTAGGGAGAATATGAAAGATGGCATTGCACCACTGGTTATCATCAACTGCACAAATCACCAGCGCCTTTCTCTGACACACCACGGCCAGGATTACGGCATCTGTATCCTAGATCTGGAATGAAAAGCACATTTTTTTGCTTGGATTCCTGAATCCAGATGAAATACATGATCTAGAAATGCAGGAACAAGGCCACGGGCACTCCTGAGGAGTTTAATAATGATGAAGCATATCCAGATTATTTAGGGTTTTGTTGAAGCTAGCTAACCTCAGAAAGCCAAACAACTCCCAGCCAGGCTTAATCAGTGTCAGAAAGGTGGAGACCAAACCAAACATTCACAGCTATTAGGCTTCATATTCATATCACTTTGGAATTTTCCTGCCACCTCCTAAGTACTCTTAGTATATATTAGTGGATTAGTACGTGTATGATCTGAATCCTGCATGTCTAAGAGGTAACATTTCCTGCGCTAACTCCTTGAACACTATGAGTTAGTTTCCCGGAGAGAGACAAAGCCTAGTCCTGGACAATGTTCTAAACAGAAGTTTACCATGAAAAGGAACATGTAGTTCAAGTGTAGGGTTTATGCCTGTTCAGAAGCTGTCTGTTGAGTTTTTTAATCCTAAAACTACTAACAATGACGAAACAAATCTACAAATGTATTTATGAGAGAATAGGTCCACATACAGCACTTTAGGGCTTAAGGGGTTTATCTTATCAAATTACAGAAAATAAGACAAAATGAACAATAGACCCTAGTGTTCTCTATTCACAAATGCAATCTGTTGTGAGGATAGTTCATTGAAACAATTGCTAAAAAGAGTCCCACTCATTATTGCTTTCCAGTGGCAGGTGCAGATTATTCATATGGTGGGCAAAGACAATCTCTCTCTCTTGTGGTTAAGGCCCAGTTTGCATAAAAGCGAGCCATCATGCCTCCTTTAGCTATGCTGTTTTCAAACAGTTAAGATAAAACTGCAGAGAGCTCACTTAAGTTCAGAGCGCAAAGCGCTCCATGACCACAGTAAAGAGAAACATATTGAAAATGATAACACCGTACGAAAACACTGGCCGAATTTCCAGTGGAAAGGAAAACAGGCCAGCTATAAACATGGGCACATGCAGAAAGAGAAATGATGTTATAGGAATGTCACAAGCTTTGTTTTTGGGAGGGAAAATAAAACTATGGCAACAAAGAGGGGGGAGACCCGCACAGCTGTGTTTGTATGTGAATGTGTGTGTGTGTGTGTGTGTGTGTGTGTGTGTAGAATCATAGGGGAACCTATAGGCAGACTGCATCATCAGTGCCTCCTCTGGCCTGATGTTTAACAGATGGTAGGTTGTGGCAGCTGGGGGAACATTTCTATAGGACTGACAGAGTTCTTCAGTCTCTATATCACTTTAAACTTTCTTCATTATATCTCTGTGGTCCTCAAGAGCAAGTTATCATAGCACTGACACACGAAACTGGCTAAGGCAATTTTAGGGCAGTAGGAACTAGAACTGCACAACATATTGTTTGCTGATCAATATCACAACACTGGCCTTTGCAATACTATGCAACAATCAGCCATAACATTAATACAACTGACAGGTGATCTGAATAACGGAGATATTAGGCAGCAAGTAAGTTCTTGATGTTTTGGAAGCAGAAAAAACAGACAACCATAAGGATCTAAGCGACTTTGACAAGGGCCAAACTGTGGTGGCTGTGGTGGTCTTGTCTGGTGTTCCCAGTATACAGTGGTTAATACCTACAAAAAGTGGTCAATCAGTGAACTACTAGCAGGGTCATGTGTGGCCATGGCTCACTGATGCAAATGAGAGCGAGAACTAGTTCTTGTCGTCCGATCCCACAGAAGAGCTACTGTATTATTGTACTGCCCATCCTGACCGCTGTCCACTGCCAAAAGCACCAATAATGGGCACACGAGCATCAGAACTGGACCAAGAAGAAGTGCAGAGTGGACTGGTCTGAAGAACCATTCGTTTTTTAAATATCATGTGCATGACCGTGTGTGTGTGTGTGCGTGTGCTTACCTGGGGAACTGATGGCAAGAGGATGCACTATGGGTAAAAAAAGGCAAGCAGGTGGAGGCAGTGTGATGCTCTGTATAAGGTTCTACTGGGAAACCTTGGGTCCTGGCATTCATGTGGATTTTACTTTGACATGTACCACCTACATAAACACAAACCAAGTACATGCAAAACCAAGTACATGCAAACCAAGTACACCCCTCACTGTGGCAGACCAGGTGACCTCTTTCAGCAGGAGAATGCGTCCTGCCACACTGCAAACACTGGGCAGGAGTGGTTTGAAGAACATGACAAAGGTGTTGACTTGGTCTTCAAACTGTCCAGATCTCAATTCGACTGAAGCATCTGTAGGATGTGCTGGACAAGCTATTCCAATTCATAGGCCCCACTTTGCAACTTACAGAGCCTAAAGGGTCTGCTGCTAGCGTATTGGTGCCAAATACCACAGCACACCTTCAGAGGTCTTGTGGAGATCATGCTTTGACAGGTCAGAGCTGCTTTGACAGGTCAGAGCTGCTTTGACAGCACAAGTTGGACCTACACATTATTAGGCAAGAGCATTTAATATTATGGCTGATCAGTGTACACTGACTTATTACTGATAACGTTTGATGAACCAAGGCATTTTTCAGGATCTAATGATTGCAGAAATTGTCTGTCATCGTAAAATACATGCAAACTTAAATGCATTTTTTTGCTCTCTGTGTGCAACTCTGTGTAAGACCCTGCGAGAAAGTGTGTGCAAAGGCTTTCACTGTGAGCCCCACATGGGTACAACCCACAGTTACCTTTTACCACATATTCCGCCTTCCAACCTCAACATCAACCTTAAGCATGCTAACCCTAACCACACACACTCACATACAGTAGCACGAAAGCACACCAACCATACCTTGTTTTTCTCTTCTAACCAGAAGACACAAGAGGCCACACTTTAACAATAGTGACAGTAACAATACCAGTTTATTAAAGGCTCCATCTTTTTCACCACTCTCAAGGATCATTTTCACCTCTCTCAATTGCTGTTCAATATTTCATCCACTTGCTTTATCTCTTTCTCCTAATCAGCCTGACCAACAGTAATCGAAATGCCAAACAGCATGACAAAGTGTCTGTTGCGCTGTACGCCGTGCTGCCTCTCTTCCCTGAATCAGAGTTCAGCCCACTCACTTACTGTTCAATGGATGCAATCATTCAGCCTCTTAACCTCTCAGATTCCCAGGCTTATTGCATCCTACAGTTTGTTGTTAGTAACTAAGTGGAAATTCAGAGTTACTATTAAGATAGGAATGAGGAATTGCACTTAAGCTGTTATGAAAGTGAGGAAGTATGGGCTCTTTCAAACACCCTTTAAGTGAAATTTAAGGCCAAAATCATTCATTAATTCATTTTCCAAGCCACTTATCCTAACCAGGTTTGCAGGGTGCTCTGGGGCCACATCACATAATACGCATATTTGAGATTACATAAAGCATTTAATGTGATTTGATTTGCTATATGATTTAGATATTCAGACATGAGGTTGCATAATAGATACCGTATATACTGAAATTAGCTTTATGTGAAGGCCTAATAGCCTTATAGCTCTAGTGCAAGACCAAAGACTGACTGACCACATTTGAGATAAAAGAAAAAAAACACTGGCTCGATTTTTAGCTGAACCATTGCTTTAAAGTTCAAGGGGTTAAAACAACTCATATGCAAACTTATGTGGGTGGTAAACGTCGCTCTCTTTACTTTGAACTTGCTAAAAAAAAGTGAATTGGTGTAACGTTACAAAAGGTGTTGCTTTTCTCAAGACCGATTCAGACACCGCAGTGGATGTACTGCTTTATTTCTGAACATAGATTGTGTCTGCAAAGGCAGAAGTAAGGAAGGAGAGAGGCCAGCCTGAAATTGGCCACTCAAACAGATAGCTCTTGACATGTTCACAAGCACGTATCTGAGCCACTTTCTTTGAGATGAAACAAAGGGCAGAGCAGTTAGGGAAAGGAGTTAGACCTGAGTGACTGGTATCTTACATGTTGCATATAAATCTACATTAAAGATTGTTATAAATGTACTTTTTGAATGTATTTTCTTTGCTTGTCTGGCAGTAAACAGTATACTCGTAGTAGTAGCAGTAGTAGCAGTAGTAGTAGTAGGGTATGTCAGGCCAAGTCATTAGAATCCAAAAGCTCACCTGTTCCAAGACTAAATACCCTGGGGCAGAAGCCAGAGCCTGACTTGGACTTGTCACATACCTGCACTAAGTGAAGTGAACACCTCAACTTTTTCGCTAATGGACAATGACACTGGCATGTTCTTAATGATAATTCTCGGATTAGCTGCTGCTTCAAACACCCTGTAATGCTTTAAGCAAATATCATGCTTAAGCTGTATTAGTAAATAGCCATTCTGTCAAGCTGGAATCGAAAAGTCAACTTTATACGGTTGAGAACTACATGTAGCACCATCAACACCCAAGCCACATAACATCTGAAAGGACGTGTTATTATTAGTCATTGTGAAAATGGAGCATATGAATGTGTGCTTTACGGGACTTTTCTTTTTTCCGTTCCCACTCGAGAGCCAGAGACAGAGAGAGATTTGAATAAAGAGTCAAACTAAAACAAGTCAATCTTTACCTTCATTGTTATTCGATGCATGAATCTACGTGGACAACAGTGGAAGGCCATGTGTGACAAAAGGTCATTGTAGATGCTGAATCACTCAAAAAATTTGCTCTGCAGTTGTGCTTGGTCTGAATCATACTGACACTGAAGTCAGTTAGTCAGCTGTGTGGCACTAAATATATCCTATTCATAATGAAATATTTACAATGGACCCAGGTGTGACAGTTAAATTATCTACAGAATGGGCAACACACTGAAAACTGTATTTGCATGGTAGGTGATTTATTGCAATGACTAGTCACGGAACCCTGCTAGAAAAACCAGCATAGACCTGCACAGCTGGTTGTTAGCAAAACTAACTCATGTTGTGTATGGAACGCTGGTATGCTGGTCATCAGCAAAGTGTGTTGATATGCTCTCATCGAGCAAAAGCGTCATAAGTTACTGGTATGTTTTTGGTCTGGCATGACCATGATGAGCGACCAACTAAACCAAAACCAGACCAGGGTTAACCAGCATAAACCTGCTTAGACCACAGGAAATCAGCAACTAAGTTCTAAGGGGTTTTAAATAGAAATAATGCTAGTTGCTATTTTATGCCTAGCTTCAAGTTGTTCATTTTTTTAAGGAAAATGGTTAGGCCAGTGAAGAGTAGTAAAACAAAGATAGCACTGCTAGAAAACCATCAGCTGTCTGATTAGCTGTGGACCAAAATGATAGTAAAAACAAGTCAACACCAAATTAAGGATAAAGTCAGTTCACAGTGACTTGGTCAGCTAGCTGGTAAACAATAGTAGAAAACTGCAAGGTAAAAACTATGGTTAGTAAACACTTATTTAGAAAAAGAATAGTATAATAAAGGTCAAACCTATGTCTAATAAACAGTTAGCTATGGTGGTAAACAATTAACCTTGCTGAACAACAGTTAGGCCAGATAAAGTGGTAGCGTGTGTTGTTTAGCTGCTGTGAGTCTGCACAGATGTAGTGGGACTTAGGGGCTTTTCTAACTAGAGGGGACACATTCTTCAGCTAAATAGCAGTGGGTCTTAGAAGCAATTATTCCCTCACAGCAGAGTGAGTGAAACAAATCCATTACCCAAATCGGGCCGATGTGTCCAGACATGCAAACACACTCTCCACTTAAACAATAACAACACAAGTGCTTAATGCACTGGAGCAGTTCTTAAGACACACTTTAGCCCCCCAGGCTGAGGCCAAAGATGTGCAGGCGGCTTATTATGCACAGGGAGAATGAGGTCAGACTGAAGGGTGTCAGAAGGTCAGAAAAAGTTATTTTGTTGGACAGTTGAAGGAGTAGGTGGGCGTGAAGGTCGAGGAGGTTGAGGCACGGGCTATTTTAGGCTTTGCTAGGAGATTGGCTTTACGTAAATAAATCACAATTCTGAGTGGTGTTTTTTCTAGTGAAAATGTATTAAATTAAATGAAGTCTGGTAATTATTCGAGGCATTAATGGCAAGAAAAGGGCAGATGTAAGTGCAAACAGTACAGAGGATGAGTTCTGTTCTAGAAACAGAGGGACGTTAGTTGTTATTAAAGTGGGTCAGACAGGAATATGTTTAACGTAGGTACATTATTGTAGGTGCAGGCTTGATGAGAGGGAGAATTTGGAACAAAATAGTGAGACTAGAGATCACTTGTGAGTCTATGAAATTTTCCACAATGTTTATTAGAAATGCTGCTACAGCTATAACTACTGTAAAACATTAAAATGGAATTAGCTGTCACTTTTGATTTACTGCTAAAACCTTTGACTCCTGATTGGTCAGGATTCTCAATTCACTCAACTACTCCCATCCTTTCAGTACTCTCCATTGCTGATTTTTTTTTGTTGCATCAATGATAACATCACAGCAGCTTCTTGCGGGGTCACCAGCCGCATCAGTGGGGCACTAACTGCAGTGGAGTCGATGTGCTTGAGAAATGAGTCGAGCCAGAACCATGCAGTGGGAAAGTGACTTTGGTATCCAAATCAGAAATTGGCACTCCAAAATTTCTGGGGGCACAAGCCAATTCAATTGAGTGCATGCCAAAGTGCATTGTAGGCACTGGACAGAGGAATGCAGAGTAACATTAACGTTGGCCACTAAGCCATTAAAAACACAGCTTCTCTCTTAATCCTTTTTGGTGAAACAAAGCAGCGTGTAAACTTAAAAACAAAACTCTAATGCATTTCCTACCCAGTCTGTGTGTCCACTACATTTCTCCAAACTGCCTATGGTTATAAAAAGCCAACTTCAGCCTCAGTCTACTAACTCGTGTTGGTTTGTGTATGTGACTGGTGAATGGTGTTCCAGGATGACGCTGAGGAAGCTTCTGATTCACAAGTTTTACCGAATCAAGCGAAATTGTTCTGACTATAACACAATATAACTCTAGTGCCTAAGAAGCAGGGGTCCGTGTCAGTCTCAGGTATTGCGTTATTCATATAATTATCATTGATCATTACGTTGCTTGGTTAATGAAGTCTACTTTAAAGGAATTACAGGACTGCATTGTTGCTAATAACTCCTTAAGAATGGTAAAATCATCGTAATGCCTGGGCTCTCATGGCTTATTGTTTTGATTTTGTTCTGATTTAGTACCGTCACCTCATTTAGGTTCAGTTCTGGGCCATTTTGACCAGTTCTGGAAAGTTCGCTTCCTGGAAAGTTTTTGACAGTGTCATACACTGACAGACCAACAGCATATCTTCTTCTCAACCAAACATAAACTTCTCACCCAAGGCTGTGTTTCCACCGGATAAATAGGCTCTCTCTGTCACAATAATGAAGAATTGACCACACTGTAGACTAATGTATTATATGTTCTTGCGCAACGCATGCTGTTGCTTGGTGACCAGTGCTGGAATGTTTTCTAAACAAAGGCAGGCCCTGTGCAGTGAGACAACGTTCAATGACTACATCACCTAAGTGGAAAAGGGGGAAGGATAAGGGTGACGAATGAGAACCATGCGGCTGGCCGGCAGAGGCCCAAACCTGGCCTCATGTCAGAGTTACACTCCCGCGCCCGGCCAGGTGGGAGAAACCTGAGCCGCCTCACACATTGAAACACTGTGCCAAGTCACTAAATCAGATTCAATCAGGCCTGGCCGAAGTGCGGCACAACTGCTTTAAGATAACTCGCCAGCCAGAACAGCACGTTTAATTGCATTTGCCACCCAATCATGCACCGATTGCTTCCAAGTGTTTGGCAACATGTCCCAATCATGTGGATGTAACGTTTTCATGCCTGTTTTCCGAATGATTCCCCTCAACTTGGGTCCAGCCACTAAAGCTAGATTAGAAGAAAAAGAAATAAGAAAAAGCAGTCATCAGCTGTGAACCCAACCTGCACACCCTGTGACAAATATAGGCACGTGGAAAAGAATGCATTGGGTGAACTGCTCTTCAACATTTTCTTACCAGCCCGACTGAAGGCCATTCCCACAGCATTTAACTTGCTCAATTGTGCCTTCAAATAAAAGAGCAAGCGAAACGAATGATAACAATAAAGGTAGTTTATAACTACCTTTATAAAGCATGTGCAAGTCAGATTCAACTCTGGAAATACAAAACGGTCGTTATAATAATTATCCTAAAATACCTGAAGCGTTTCTGTAAGATCTGCTCCAACAGGCTTTGAAGCTCTGTTTTCTTTTTGCATTTCTTTTGACTCAGAATAGTTTATGGTGGTACCTAAAGTACAGTAATCTATTCTCAAATTGGAATTTTCTATTTTTCAGAGCAGCAAGCAGCCTCGCCTTTTGGGCTTTTCTTCACTTGTCTTTCTTCCTTTCTTTCTTTTTTTTCTGTCAGTTGCAGAAAGCAACCGCCTCGACACAAGGCACTTTCAAGCGCTTCCCAACATAACACAATGATTCATGGTTTCTATAATAGACAGACAGCAAAATCATTTAGAAACAAACCTTCCCTTTAACTCTGCAGTTGACTAATATAATACACAGAGAAGCAAAGGTGTACGAAAGAGACTTGTGTATTCATGCACTTTGAGTACAAGTTTCATTGACTGGCTTGTATTAGTATAGAACACCAATATAGATGAAAAACAGAATTAACTATACAAAACTACAAAAAAAGTAATACTGAAAATACAATCTCGCCAACGACTATTATTATAGTATTCATAGTATTATTATTATTATTTTATTAGCAGCAGCAGCTGTAGTAGGAGTGGCAGTTTTCTGTTTGTCTGGATTATAGATGTATTTCAAATGACTATAAATCAAAATATTGAATTGACTATAAACAACTAGTTTCACGAGCTTTTGATTAGTTTGGTTGAAGTATGGCTGCACCTTCTTGCCCCATGTATCCCCAGTCCTTCTTGCAGTTAGGAATACTACTGTGTAATGGCCGTTGGGTAAAAATACCAGGGTCACACAAAATACACAAACAAAAATAACGATTGAATAAAATTGACATAAAATACAAAATGTTCTACAGAATAGAGACTCAGGATTCAGCACTATTATGCCTGAAGTCCCCACTCAGGCAGCGGGTAGGCCCCTCCATCACTGTGTTCAGTCCACACAGAGTGGACGGGTTCTCACTGGACCAGAAAGACCTACAGGCCTCCAACCTATGTTTTGCAGTTTGATAACAGTATAACAGTTAACAGTATTATTTCATGAGCACGGTCGAGTGCCTGAACAGTGATTTAAACCAGAATGGGGTTTTAGGGTGTAACACTTTTACACCCATGCAGGTGCTGGTTGGCGGCTAAGAGCTGCGCGAGTTGGAGCTGCGTAGCGCGTGCAGCCGCAGCCACTTCCTTTTTCAGAGCATTCATTGTGAAAGTGGAATATGGCGGAAACGGCAAGGTACACTGCGAGAACGTCACGTGCAGCAGGGCCACCAATGAGGGAGCCTGGCTCTTCTGCAAAAATCTTGATGGTGTGGGCCTGAGGCGGCAGTTGCGTGTGATCTTGATTGAATCGATAACTCGCCGTGTTTTCTGTGGCCATGGGCTTGGCCAAGCCCTTCATTCATAATTAGTCAGTGCTGGGGATACTCCCTACAACAGCCTCACTGATTTACTCATGACTCCATCAACTGTTACAGCTGACTGTTTCAACAAGTCTGTCGCTTCACTGCCTCCCTGTTTGAGCTAGTCATTCGGTGGCCACAATGACTCTAAAATACTGTCGATAGGAGGGCTTGTACGTTAATTCTGTTACAGTTCATACGACCTCTTTACAAAACTATGCACTTTACCAAAGTTCAGTCACCCGTTGTCATTTTCTACTGAGTATTTGGGGTTTTAACGCTTGATGCTCAACCACCGCTGCCATATTGAGTTAAAGTGAAACAAACAGCTCTGGAAAAAATAAGAGACCACTGCAAAAACGTTCAGTTTCTCAGGTTTGATCTTTTATAGGTGCAAGTATTGAACTGAACAGCTTTGCCTTAGCTTTTAAGAACTGCTGACAATATTTCTCCTAATCTTCCAAATAAAAATACCGTTCTTGAAAGCATCATTTTAACGGAAAAGACAATTCATCAAAACAAGAGAAATGATGCAGCCTTTACAGAACTTGAATAATTTAAAGAAAACAAATCTCTTGTTCATGCAAACATCCAACTGTTCACACTGCAAGAGGAGAGTGTTGATTACAGCAGTGTTTTTTATACTTTTCCTCATTAAATAAGATTTGATTCAGGTGTTCACCTAATCAGCACTCATAAAGCAGAATGAGATGTGCTTGTGTATGAATTAAACAGACACTGGCGTGGAATGGTTGCCGTACTCACAGAGATGCTGATTTAAAAATAAACTGCAGTGGTCTCTTATTTTTTCCCAGCGCTCTGTGTATGACTTTATTTTGCATTCCTTTTCTTACACTTCATCTACCTTGAATGACCTCACCAGAGACAAGTGACTTTATATGTTCAGCCAACAACATTCAACAAAAGTAAAAATGTGCCAAGCCATACTGCAAGAGGCCTGTCTGGCTATTTACCACAATCAGTAAAACCCACTGCCTTTTCCCGCCTGTAGCAATACAGCGAGCCCATCCACCCTTGATGACGGCACTGGCAATGTGCACAGGAAGTGGTCTGACCAGTCAGGGACTACACTTTATTATGACTGGTCTTGGTCAGAGCAGAGGGCAACAGTCAGACTGACCTACTAGTGTCCTGTTTCCTCTACTGATCATGGGGAAAGTGTGCTACGGATGATCAGGTCAGGTGGGGGGTCAAACCAGAAGCACTTTCCACTGGATTCAGTTACTAAACCATTTTAGACATTAAAAATATGGCCAAAGTCCAGAGGCTGTCAGGTGGAACAAAGCTTGCTGGCTGTGTCTAGAAACCCACAATTACTAATGGCTTTTCAAGGGCCAGGAACCTACATTCAGAGCAGTGCACATTGGATAAGAAGGTACGGTTGCGTTAAAAGCAATACCATATAGTGAGATGCATAAGTGTACTGGGAGATTGCAGTAAAGTCTACATTTAAATGGCAGAACAGCTAGCTTATAATGGACAGAAAATTGGCACACTTACCACAAGTTCATCAGCCTAAAATGTGTTGTTTCATGCCAAGCTTTATACCAAGAGATTTTTGGTTGTGTAGCACAGTTTGAGCCACAAATGAAGGCCCATGGACAGTGGTGTCATTTTCTTGTATATCACCAGAAAGTCTCAATTTTATGATCTGACCTGCCCCATAAAAGAAGTCACACGTCTGCTATGAATTGGGCCAAGATTTCATTAGCAGCATCATTAACATTTAGTCACTTTATAATGACATGCATACACGGTGCAATTTTGGATTGTTCCAAACTAAAGATGACCCATGTGAAAGAAATGTGGCAATATCTCAGGCTCCAAAAACAGTGTTCCTACGTCACTCTGTGAGAGAGGTTTAAAGACAGCCGTTCTCATGGTCTCATGAACAAAGATAACCTGGGACAAAATTCTGAACAGTGTCAGAAATTTAGGGGAACCATTTCATAATGCGACTGCTGCTATGACCTTCAGCTACTAACTAACCAACAGGAATTCAGCATGAAATGGCACACTGTTATAGCAGCACAGATTATTTTATTCTTGTATGTTGACTTGCATCATAGAATACGATTCAGTGAATCATCACACAGCCTATATACATCAAACCTGATATACCCAAATTTATTATATCTATGCCACACAGTTTGGGCTGCAAAAACAGCCTGCATGCATCTAGGCTTGTTACCGTGCAGTGATCACACATTCGAATCACTGCAGAGTAATTTACCATTGAAAAATGTGGACCGTCTTATAAAAAGAATGAAATTTCAGGTGGGTCAGGCCATTCCAGGAAAACTACATCAACTGAATACTGAAAATCTTTAGAGCTGTGATGGAAACGCAAAACTGCAGCCAAAGAATGAGTAGATGATCTCAGGTGAACATACAACAGCTCCAAGAACAGGAGACCAGACCGGAGTTCGCCAAACTCCAAAGCCAGGGGAGTTCTAGAACTAGAGGTTTTATGAACAGATGAGGTGAAAACAAGCCTTAATCAAAATCATGAAAAGACAAAAGTTTGGTGAAAGAGAAAGAGACTGCAAATTATCATAAGCATGAAAATAAATGACTTGGCTTGGGCCTGCATGACAGCCTCTGAAACTCACTAGGCATTGCTGATGAAATTAATTATGGCAGTAACTATATGAACACTAACTACACAGGGACACCTTATTCATGTCCATAAAAAACATTCAAATGCACTGGGCAGACATCAAATCCCTTAGGAAGAGGATCCAAAGCATACACGATGCTTAAGCAATAAGCTCATTAGAAGAAATGTGGAAACTTTCAAAAGGACTTAAACAATCTGCTTCTCCCATTTTGACACAGTGTGTTTTGGAGGTGCAAGGGGCACAATTTTAGACATGTGGTTTTAATGTCATGGCTAGTTGGTGTATAAACCGACATGGCTCAAATTTCAGAGTAAAGAACTGTAACTTACAATATTACACAATGTGACAGGCACGGGTATTTGCGCTAGTGAAGTACATTGGCGAATTCTCTTACATACAGTAACTGCTTGAAGTCTGAAGCCGACTAACTGACTTTAGCAAACTCTTGATAACTTCCTTTGTGATGTTTTACCACTTTTGTGGGTTTCTGACTTTTAGTTTCCTCTTCAATAAATGAACAGAAAATGACTCATTTGAACTCAAATCAAGAGAATGAACAATTTGGAAAGTTTGCACTTTTTTCTGATGAACATATTGCTTAGCATTCTTCAAGAACTGACAGCTCACTTGCTGTCTGCCCCCATGCCCCCTTGCCAGGTGCCACTGTAATGAGATAATCAATGTTCTTCACTTCAACTGTCAGTTTAATGTTGTAGCTGATCTGTGTAGTGCAGTAGGAGTCATGTTTCAGTGGAAGCCCACTGAGCGGAGTAGTACAATGTTATGATTTATCCCGGTTACAAAACCCAGTGACATTTTAGGTGATGAGGAAGTAGCCCTCAGTACTACTTTAAACTGTTTAAACGGTCTGATACTTTAAAATGGTCTGATATGAGAATATTAGAATATTGTCATTAAATGAGTATGGTGTGGTCAGCTGTGTTTAGGGACACCTTTCTTATGAGCTGCTAACATAAGTCACCAGGCTTTTTGTTCTTTTCATAAAACTCGACATGATTAATGCTGCAGATGTGGAAGGTTAGGCTGAAAACAGAGTATTCCTTTAAATACATTCTTTTACCTTGATTCTTGCATCTGCTTTGCGTTATTTGTTCTGCCTTTAAAAATACAACTTAATGTAATCTGCTCAATCTCCCAACCGTCCAGTTGGGAGCCAGACAGAAAACAATCTGAACCATTTCCTTTAAAAAAGTGTAGAAATGCAGGAGAATGTGGCAGAAAGTCTGAAGCCAGTTTAAGCGGGCAGTCGAACAGCAAATGGTAGCAACTCTGAAGCTGTACAGGTATGTATGGCCTGTAACGGAGAGGGGTGCGTGAAAGTGTGAGTGTGTGTGTGTGTGTGTGTGTGTGTGTGTGTGTGTGCCTTGTTTATTCAGCTGGCAGAATTTAGAAGCGGCAGGTTCAAATACACTTTGT
>JBBPCX010000040.1:33715461-33745987 GCA_037974365.1 Hydrocynus forskahlii | reverse complement strand
CACACACACACACACATACACATACACACACACACACACACATATATATATATATATATATATATATATAAATATAAGTGTGTGTGTGTGTGTGTATATATATATACACACACACACGTACTTGTGTATATGGCTTATATGTGTGTAATGACATAACTCTATAAGCATGCTACAGCAGGCTGATTATTACTGTAATAATTGTCACTGCTTTTGGAGAGATGACTTTCACAGTCCCTGCCTCTCAACTCTCACTGACCAATCACAGCACGGAGGGGGCGGGGAAGTGTGGGGGCGGGCCCTCCCGGTGAGCCGCTATATTGTGTGCACGCGCGTCACGATGCACGCTCTGCACTAGAGAGGCTCGCGCTCCCGACTTGTCCAGGGTCCTTATATAGGGTCTATTTTAAGTGGTGGGGGGGACGAAACTCTACCTCCATCCTGAACGCTGTTTCCTCCGAGAGCACAATTGGTCCGGTGTTGGTGCGGGAGGAGGAACCCGAGGAGGGAAAAGAGGAGAGAAAGCTCCAGCTCCGGATCAGAGCTGCATGGGAGAGAGAGAGGAGTGACACCAGACGCGTCCGTCCTCAGTCGCGAGAAGCGACCCAACCTGAAAGACTCTTTTATTTTATTCTTCTTATTGTGATCTGAACCTCAACTTTTCTGGAGGAAAGATGGCTTTACCTGGAACCATTCTGCCCTCCATTTCCACGTTCGCCAACCAGAAAGAGAAACTTTGGGAAAATGTAAGTAAATCTTTGCGCTTCTGCTTCATTTACGCACACGTTGAAAGACAGAAAAAGTGTCGCATCCCATTCTGAAATAAAACTTCTGTTGCTTCAAATGAGAAAAGAAGAAACGGTTTAATTGTCTCAGGTACTCAGTATCCACGAAATACCACCTTTCAGTTGGAGTTTTCTAGCTGCTGTTTTTTTTTTCGTTTTGTCCAAAATTAAACGCAGAGAGGTGTGCACCACAGCAAAGCAGGTGCTTTTACCACCCCAATAGAATGTAATAAAAATATTAAAAGGTAGTAAGGAAGAAATGTGAATTTCTAAATTGGAAATTAGAGTACATTCGTTCATAGTAGAAAAAGTACAATAATTTGAAAATTTGAAAAGTGCAAATGTTCTCACGTCTTTTGAGAATAATGAAAAATTACTCCCTTCTGGTTCCGTTTTAAGTACGTCATTATTTTTTTTTCTATCAAGTACTAAACAAGTCTTTCTTTTTTTCTTCTAACCAGTACTAAACAAGCTCTTTCTTTTTTTGCAGAGATGGAAAGCAGAGGCAGAGCAGAAACCTCTTGCTTCCACGTGCCCCATGTTCATCGGGATACAAACCACAGACACTTGTCGTGGTGCGAAGGACGACGAGGATCTGAGCAATTTCTTGGATCTGGAGTTTATTCTGGCCAACACAAGTGGCCTGGAGAGCTCAGCTGTGGAGTACAACCCTGCAGCCCCGGTAGAGCCCTGCAACTTGTACCAGCCTGTGCCTACGGAGCACTGCTCACCGCCTCCGCCCTACTCCAACAGCCTTATGGCAGAGCTGCTGCACTGCGAGGTGGACAGCTCATACGGCATGGCAGGCAATCCTGGGGCAATCCATGGACGCTTTGTGGCCACCACAACCGGATTCCCCAGACAGGACTTTGTAGACAACATCAAAGTGGAGCCTTTAGCTGATGGCTATGGGCCAGTTATGGGCATGGTGCCCCAGAGCTGCCGGAGAGTCAAGCAGGAGGGCGACGCGTCCTGCATGATGGCCTTTGAACAGCCCAGGCTGGCCGTTTCCCCGCAGGCGGCCGGCAGCATGACCCCACCGCTCAGCCCGGATGACCGGGCTCACGGCCAGGCCCGGCTGTGCCACAGCATGTTTCCACAAAGCTATTACCAACCTGCTTACCCTCAGTGCGTGCCGCCGCCCTACACACAGCCACAGCAGCAGCAGCAGTTTGTTCCGTTTGAAGACAGCCTCAGCCTGCACAGGGGCCAAGCACACGGCGCATTGCTCACACCTCCGTCCTCGCCCCTCGAGCTGCTGGAGGCCAAGCCCAAACGAGGAAGACGTGCCTGGCCCAGGAAACGTGCTGCCACACACACCTGCACATTCGCTGGCTGCGGCAAGACATACACCAAGAGCTCCCATCTCAAAGCACATCACCGAACTCATACCGGTAAGACTTCCTCTCCTCACTCTCAAACCACATACTTTACATTGTAGTTTCATAGTAGTCTGAAAATAATCTGTAGTAGTTACCTACTAATAAAGCTTAGGACTAATAACTGAATTATAAGTCTTCGGTTTAAAGGACTAAAAAGCAAAAATGTTGGTCTAGTAGCATCTGTATCCTATATAGTAAATACTGTCCTGCTGTAAGAGTAACTTCAGCACTGTAGGCGTTTATGCAAAACTGATATTACGATGCTCATAGAGCATCATGACCATGTAAGCTATTTTGATTGTACACTCAACCTAAAAGTGCTTTTTTCTATTCCTCTGACAGGTGAGAAGCCTTACCACTGCAACTGGGAAGGCTGCGGGTGGAAGTTTGCACGCTCGGATGAGCTGACCCGCCACTTCCGCAAGCACACAGGCCACCGGCCCTTCCAGTGCCATCTGTGTGAGCGTGCCTTCTCCAGGTCCGACCACCTGGCCCTGCACATGAAGAGGCACATGTGAGAGACAGAGATGGAGCAAACGATGAAACAAATATCCAAAAGCATCATTACTGCCTTATTTAAGTACCTTGTAATAGACCAAAAGACTGTTTTGGATAAAGATTTATATTGTTCTTATACTTTTGTAACAATGTAGCTGGTACTACGGATCCACAGAGCCGTTTTTAAAGGCAACATGAACTGTTTTGGGGCAAACACCAACCTGAGGGCTGGTCCTAAATATAGCTATGTTTAAACTGGAAATAGTGTGTAAGTTCAAACAGTGCCTTTATAGTGATGGACGCGCTGCCAGACGAGTGCAAGCCTGACGACTAGCAAAACCTGAAAAAAAAAAAAACAACAAAGCTGAAAGGAAAAAACCCTAAAGCCTGTTTGTGTATATGCATATGGAGTATGCAGAGCGACAATGTTTTGCTTTTAAAACTGCCTCCAAGAACATTTGGAACGACCAGAACTGTAATGCATTTTGTGATACATTTTCAATTGTTTAAACTGTGTGGAATTTTTTTTTTATTCCAACATATTGTATCATGAAGGTACAATAACCTGTTCAGGCCCCAGTGTACACTAGCACATATATCAGGGCTAGATGTCCTGAGTTTTTTTTTTTTCTAAGATTTATGTACAGACGTTTTATATTGTAAGTACTGTATTTATTGTACATATTAAACTAAATTTGACTATATTCCTGTTTTCATGTGCGTCTTTCTGACTTTCTGACATGTTCTTCTAAACCCATGTGGAGAAAGTTTCTCCTGTTAAAAGAAAAGGCTCACATATTAAAGCTCAGCACACTACATCAGCCTCTTATTACGGGCTACTTTGAAGTTGGTTTGGAAATCGAAGTCCCCAGAAACTCAAGCTACAGCACACAAGCTGGTCACGGTAACCATGGGCCATTACACGGCATTTGGTTAAGTCGAGGGTACGAGGCTGCTATTCCTGAACCCCCATTCAGGCTTATGGAGTCGGGTATTATAGTTCAGGCCAAGATGCTTTCCAGCTGCTGCGAGATGCGGCCCGCAGCCTGCGGCTTCTGCCTATAAATACAAACATTACATTTACATAATTACAGAGAGAGAATTTAGATATGTCTGGACGGAGGGGCGCTGGGCTCCACACTGAAGATCTAGCACTGCAGGGATAAAGCTTAAAGATGGCACATTTAGAGAAGCCTTTGATGGTGGCCTGTTGAAACAGATGTCTAAGTGTCTTGACTGCTGATGAAATTCAAAAATTGGACAGTTTCAAAGTTGACGTCCACGTACAACCTTCATAACCATGATTTACTATGGAACCAAAACATTTATTACTTAAACTTTTGGCAAAAAAGGGTTATACCACACCATACGACAACATCGAAGACCCACTTTTGTCTTCTCTAAAGAACGTTTCAAAAGTATTACATTTACAATTTAAATGTTCTTTACCAATTAAGGCTTTTTCGTAGAACCATACATCCAAGGCAAGAATCATTTAGGAACTCTCAGTTTTAAAATACTGAAACTCAGTTCATGAACTTTGCAAATGGTTAGCACACTGTTCGAACCCCGGTGATGCTTAAGATTAATTAAGTATACTTCGCCCTGTTCTACCTGTGAGGGTCTCTATCACTCCAGTCAATGCTTGCCTGTTAGCACAGAGGTCTCTGAACTGTGTTCCACAGGGGGGCGCTAAAGGGGCTGTGAAAAAGGTTTCCAAAGTTGGATCTCTACTTAGTCATTTTTTTATTTGGTTACTTTATTAAACTGGCTTTGGCCATATCTAAAAAAAAAAAAGAAGTGTTAACTATTTAAAAACGGTAGCTGAACATTAACATTTAATATACATGCCAGCCTATCACAGTTCATAACCATCCTGTGGCCACTTAATGAGTTATCAGTAATGCCACTTATCTGCACCATCATTCTTGTATAAGGTGGTCAGCGATAGCGGCGGAGAAAGCTAACAGAGTGGACGAGGTTCTGGTAGGCAGGGGTGGAGGACTAGCCGCAGTGGCGCTATCCATAAAGGTGACCTGAAACTAAGGAGGTCTGAGCTGCAGCTGATGTGAGAGAATTAGCACTTAATGTTCATCTTTTAAGCAGGTCAAGCTGTCCAGTGACAGACAAAAGTGACAGATGCAGATGATGGCCAGGAGGCCTATGTTTTTTCCAGGTCTTGGAGCAAGCACATGCTAGTCATCTCCCTCCCAGCTTGGTAGCATCGTGTGATAGGAAAAAGCTAGAACTGGACACGGCCAAATCAGGGACAAAAATGAGGGAAAATCCAAAAGGACTCTGGAAAGAAGAGTGCAAAATTGCAACCAGACCCAGTAGTCCTCATCCAGAGACTGTGAAAAGGAATTAAACTTTAGTTTGCTGAAACTTTTCAGCCTTTCTGGTTGCGTGTGAAGTGCCGTACGTGTGAAATTGGGGTATTGCTCAGTGCTGGTCAACGCAAATTCTCCTACGAGAAAAAAGAAGAAATGTAAGCAGGGCTATTATTAGCAAACCAGCGAGGTGTAAAAGTAGAAGTCTCATATCACTTTTTCTGTTCTGAGGATAGTAACTTCTACTACCAAGCCATGCATGAGCAACTATATAAGCTTCTTGTTTTCCAAGGCCTTCTAAATCTAAACTGAGTTGTGCTATGAGTGAGATCCATATTTAAATAGGCTTTTAAAAAGTCCCCAGATTCTGCTAGTGTTCAATGTTAAAATCATGCTAAAATGAGCTCACTGCCACTGCAAAGTCACGCAACTTAGAAGCAATGGCATTGTTTCACGAGTAACATATTAGTTCCGAAGAGAAACACTCAAAAAAGGAGGAGGAATGAATGAAAGAATCAACATGAGCAATGTTTACCAGGCCCATGGATGAAATAAACACTCCTGGTCAATCTTGTGTTCATAAATGTGTTCCAAATGAAAATATGAAAAGATCTCCTCCTATTAGCCCACTTGACACCGGAACCAAAATGAAAAACTAGACGAGAATGTGGCTGAGCATGTCTGGCCAGAGGTCCTTTAAATTAGCCACACATGGGGCAGCTTAGGGGAGAGGGGACACATTGAACAAAAAGAATAACACAAAAATGAGAAAAGAATTCCAGCCTGTATTTTTGTGTCACCTGAGCCTTGCCCTGGCTGCCCATTTGTCCTTTAAGAATTTGTTTTTAAGAATCTTTAATACAGATACCTTTCCCCGACCTTTAGTAAATTAAAAAAAAAAAAAAGATTTTCACTCAAGGAATTTCCTGTTATTTCAAATAGGTGTAATTGACATAGCTAACCACAAGCTCATGCAGCTGCTAAATTATTTTCACACTCAGATCAGAATCTTTCCAAGCTGTATTCATGTCTAACTTACTCAGCATAAGCTCAACTTACCAACTGATCCACAAAAAAGAAAAATAACTGGATACAAGAAGTTTCACAAGAGATTTGAACACCTGTTTCTTTTCCTGTAGGTTATGATACATGTGTAGAGTGACTCAAAAGAAGAGATGGGGGCATATTTAAGATAGCCCTGAAGATGCTCTGTTAGCACACAAGATTGATTAGCTATTCATTATTATAAATTTGACAATTTGTCCTAGGTGTCAGAGTTGAAAATGTTAAGATTTTGCATTGGGAGTGATGGGGATGGACAAGATCAGGAATGAGTTTATTAGAGGGACAGCTCGAGAGGCGAGATTGCGTTGGTTAGGACGTGGGCTGAGGAGAGACTCAGTGTGTCGGGAGAAGGATGCTGAGGAGAGACTCTGAGTGTGTCGGGAGAAGGATGCGGAGGAGAGACTCTGAGTGTGTTGGGAGGAGGATGCTGAGGAGAGACTCTGAGTGTGTTGGGAGGAGGATGCTGAGGAGAGACTCTGAGTGTGTTGGGAGAAGGATGCGGAGGAGGGAGGAAGGTCTAGTAGGTGGTTTATGGATGTGTTGAGGAAGGAAATGCAGGCAGTTGATGTGAGAGAGGAATTTGCAAAGGAATGAAGGAAATTGAGACGGTTGATCCACTGTGGTGAGCCCTAATTGGGAGCAGCCAAAAGCAGAAGAGTCCTAATTGTGCCATGAAGCAGTGACGCACTTTGTTTATACCTGGTCATTTCATGCATCTCGAGTATCAGGATTATATTTGGATGAGGCTGAGCCACAAAAAAATTCAGGTGTAAGCGCACCCAAGATGCACCTAAATCATATATTTGAGCCACATGTTCTAGCAGTGCACCTGTCTCTCCAAGACACACCTAACAACCAGAACCCCTCCCAAGACTGGTACAGTGCCCCCTACTGTTCTACTTACGGAAGAGAAAGTCATTAAACACTTAATTCACGCATCACTGCTCTTTCAGCTCATCTTCGGAAATTTCTCAGGTAGTTTAATTTTAATTCCACAACCCACTTTGGACAAGCCAGTTAGTTTAAATAAAGCCCCAGATTAGTTCAACTTTACCTTGCTTCACTGCTTTCACCCGCCTCACTACAATAGTGTTGTAACACATGGGCAACAACACTGGAAGATCATTATTCTAAACAACCTACTATTGTAAACACTGACTGTATCGTGCTAAATTGAGCTTTCCCTTTGAAAAGACGAACGAGGAGCGGTACAGGCATTAGTTTGTTGTATATGAGCTGGTTTGCATATTACTCCCCAAACAGTGATAGGATTTCAGGCTGACTGACCGGAGACACATTTAAATGCCAAGTGTAAACACGTGTTTATCAAATCTGATCAAAATACAGCCCAGATACTAGTCATGTGAGGTTTTCGGGTTTAAACGAGGCCATTGAGTAACACTTAGGGTAACACTTCATACGAGGATTCATACCACCCAGTATTCCCAGTGTTCCTCTGCAGTGGGTCATGGAACTCTCTGTTTCTGGATCATAGAGCTAGCCTTCCAGAGGTGTAGTCTACACAGGTCTAGTATACACCGCATACCCGCTAAACACCATTAGGTTTTCTGTACTTTTACTTAAAAAGCACAATGGTACTTATTTTAGTATATGTCCATTACTATAATTGTATGTGAAGTTTACATTTACAGCATTTAGCTGACACTCTTATCCAGAGCGACGTACATCAGTGCTCAGGTAGTCCACATCTGTTCCTTAAACCTGTAAAGCTAAACTTAAATCAAGGTGCGCTATTCAACCAAGTTACTGCAGGCTAAGTACACCTAAACAAACTGTCAAAGAAAAGGTTACAGCAAAGTAAGGAAGGAATGGAGGAATGAAGACAGCGAAGGACTCCGCGGATCTGATCAGAAGAGGGAGTTCGTTCCACCACTGGAGGGCCAAGATTGAGAAGAGTCTTGACGCATGCCTTCCTCTTCTTTTGGGCAGCAGAGGCTCAAGACGAGCCGTGCTTGAAGCCCTGAGAGGACGAGAAGTAACACGCTGCTTGATCAGCGCTGATATGTATGGGTGTCCATTCATGGCTTTGAAAGCAAATGTTAAGGACTTGAACTTAATTCGAGCAGCCACAGGGAGCCAGTGAAGGTTCTTTAGTAAAGGTGTGGCGTGTGCGAACTTTGGGACATTGAAGACTGACCTCGCAGCTGCATTCTGAAACAGCTGAAGTGGTTTTGTTACCTTCAGTGGAAGTCTAGTCAGTAGAGAGTTGCAGTAGTCCAGCTTGGAGATGACCAGAGACTGGACGAGTATCTACATAGCTCTCGTGGTGAGAAAGGGTCGGATTCTTCTGATGTTGTAGAGAAGGTATACGCGTGTTCAGGAGATGTGGTCAACCTGCGGCGAGAAAGACAGTCTCTTCATCAAGAGTAACACCAAGATTTCTTACTGTCTTTGAAGGGACGATAATCCAAGAGGAGATGTCGGACAGACAGTCTGAGATGCAGGTTGCGACACAAGAAAGCAAAGTAAATCAGTGTTTACGCTCCTTGAACTCGTCTTGTAGGCTTTAACTAAATGTAACCCTTATGATACTTACCCTTAGAAGCAAAAACATTTAGGGTCATATTTGAACAGAAATTATCCTACAAATGGAAGGTTAACGGATGGCACTTTAGCTCGCTAAATATTTTACCAGGAATGTACTAGCTAGACTAATCTTATTAACCCTCTGGTCAGGTAGGCAGAAATGATCAGATGTAGTTCAATCAATTTTATATGCATACATTGGAATTGTATATAAAGGTAAAAGTACCATATACAGGTTCAAACTAAACTCTAAAAAAAAAAAAGAAAGAAAATAAAATGTGGTCATTCTTACCCAGTCATGTTTACAGTACCGGGCCTTTTGTTTAACATACAGGAAAGCTGAAAAATTTGATGGTATACATGCATGCAAGAGGAAAAATCTTGCTTTTTTGATCACATCCATCCCAGGCTGTGCCAAATACACCCCACAGTATCATGCCTTTAATTGAGTCAGACTGCACTGTTTCATACCTTGATTTCAAGACAGAATTACAGGATGCTATGCCACGTGCTATTTCAGAGAAGCCTGTGCACCATCATGCGAAGGAGCACAGCAATTAGCATTATTTTCTAAATGTGCTGAAGTGCTCGGTCATGCTGCATAGTGTTTAACTAAGCTAAAACTTTAGTTAAGCTAAATCAGGAGAAGGTGGCTCATGACTCACTGAGAAGTGATAGCATAATAACCACCTTCTTTACAAAGTGTGGTTCTCTAAAAGGTACTTATTTCAATTGTGGGTGACGCTTTGGATATAAGGCGTAATACATATACACACACACACACACACACACACACACACACACACTCAACTTCAAACCCACAACCTGTAGAACACTACCTGTGACCTTACATGAACCAAGAACAGACATGCTTTAGCACAAGAGGTATATCTGAAGACAACAGGGCAAAGCTCAACCTTGTGCGTGACTAAGGCTGAGGTGGATCAAAAAGCTGGAGCCTTTTGTCCAGCTCACAAAAAGGAAAAGCTAAAGAGTAAAATTAGCCGCCTACAACACATGTACAGTTAGTGCTGCATCATGGTGACTAAACCGGAGCAACTCGCAGCAGTCTGTGACAACACAAAATGGAGAACTCCTCTAAAATGCCTTTTGTGTGAGGGATTCAAGAGGCACAAAATAATGGTGGGGGAGTTATTCAGACAGCAGGTTTAAGAGGTGCAATTACAGACATAATGATGATGATAATAACTTAAGACTTTTGTGCGCCGAAGTCTGCATGTACAATTTCAAAGTTAAAGGGCCTATGTCTAACACCCCACTTCACAAAAAAAAAAGCTATGGCTAAATGAACCATTGGCTACCACACATTGTTCACACATTACAACTCAAATGTGAAAGGGACATGGCTAAACTAATGCCTTTTGAATAGCCGGATGTACGTAAATGCGCTAATTTTTGTGACATTACAAAACAATGGATTCAAAATTATGTTTCTGCAGCTTCATTTTAATATATGTACTATATGTATTTTAAGTAACTATCTGAAAAGTAAATGTATATTTTGAAATGTTAACAAATATGCAATAAAGGTTTCTTCCATGATAGGCTCTGTGTAAACTCAAAATAAAATATCACCGACACCCTGATTCTGATTTTGAACAGGTAAAAAGCTTTTATTCTGCCAACTAATTTGATGACAAATGATGTATTAAATACATAACCCTTTCAAAGAGAGAAATACAAAATAATCAGAGAGAAATCACACTGATAACAAGTTTAATGCCAAAGCTATGCAAATACAATCCATTGCCACCCATCCATTATCTGTCAGTCTGAAATATATGTAAAATTCATAATAGCAGAGCAATGACAGAAGTGATTCCCACCAAATGAACACATAAATAAGTATTTTGTCAGCCATATAGATATATACTGTAAAAAGTAGCCGGTAGTGGTGTCCAAAAGTGTAATAAATATAGGAAAACATAAAAATGTAACAACATATACAGTATAAGCCAATTACAGGACATCCTAAAACAATAATAAAACAACTTCAGCATTTCAAGCATTTCACTCTAATTTAGCAACATAAATTCATACAGTATTTCACTTTAGTGAAAAAATAAATGTTCCATAAATATAATGACAACCGCAACCAACATACTGTATTTGGGAATGCAAGAACAAAAACATTTTAATGCTAAAAAGTTCAAACCGCCCTGCTGGGTGTCCATTACCCTTGGTTTATGTGCTTTCGCTTGATCTCAAGCTTTTACCTGCGCAAGGAAAGGAAAGGCACTGACAGAAAATGAGCACAGAGATTGTCCCTGCAATTATGACCCTAAAGAGAGCCATTTTATCCAATCTAATGAGGCTAATGACCATTGTAAGCTAAGAATATATCATGCTAACTCGTCACACCAGCTTCCACTCATCATTCAAACCAACAGCGCTGTTATTAGCACACCAGCATGTGTGTTGCCACATATTAGCAGACTCCCTGCTCTAGTATATTGTAATTTTAATATTTTCTGAGTTACTTTTCATCTTACTTAGCTTTTAATGCAAAACCTTTGGATAAAGAATGAAAAATATGAGAATCATGTTTTTTTGGTATCCAATAGGCCTCTGAGGGTGTGTGTCATTTTGTTCTCAGCAACATTATTGTCCATGAGGGGAAAGAAAAGCACGTTTTAAAAAAAGTCTAATATATACATTTCCCTCTGAAAGTCACTTGGTCATCTGAATATGAGGGCATTAGGAACTTGCTACAGACGTACTGCGCGGAAGCAAACACTGCTGTACATTTAATTGAGGTCACTAGATAATGATGAGGCTAAAATCAGGCTGCAGCATATGTAGCAATACTCTCAATTCTACTACCTCAAATTTCAAAAGATAGTGACATTCAGAGGAAAACAAAACATCCAAAACAAGACAACATGTAATGGCTTTGGAAGTTGTTGGTTAAACACAGAGTGTGATGGGGAGATTCTGGTAGGTGGATTAGATTTAAGACTGCTGGTAAACTACAAAATAATGACACATTCTCAGATGCTTATTGATACTATTATTCAAAAGTTTGGAATTACTTAACGCACACATACTACACATGAATTTATTTTATTTTTATACTCATTTTAGAATCATCTACAACTCTGCTCAGCCTGGGTACGATTTACTTACTAATATGCATTTTTTTATTTTTACAGATTTTTTATTAACTAATTATTTAACCATGTGAAGTCAAACAGGACTAGCGTATGAAAATAAGTTACTTTTAATTACCCAACACTGCTTTATATTGTTGGTAATTCCAAACTTTTGAATGTAAGTCTGAAAACCCCAGCAAAATTACTTTTGTTAAAATAAATAAGTCTTTCTACAGAAAACACATTTAGACACAGCATTATGCTGCCAGATTTAATGCATAATTTCTATTTATTTCCTGAGTTAAACCAACTGTAAAAAATATTTATACCTACTGTATAAATATCTTTATTCCCAACATGGTACATTTTGTGTGTTCTCTGTAGATGGGTATTTATTTCCATTAAGAAAATCCAACCATAATTCGACCAGGGTTGCCAAAACCTTAGCATACAACCCTACAAAACTAGTAACAGATATAATGTATATACGTGGTTTATATATACTCGTAGTATAAGTCTCTCATAAGCTTTTGGGATAAGTATATAGTATTTCTTGGCTGCTGAGAAACAGACCAGTACTTGGGCTGAATTTAAATGTAAGCCATTCTGTTTTAAATGAAATCGCTGATTAATGAGTTATGAAGTGGGAGCCATATAATCAAATTCTGGTCTGTCTAATACAAAATGGGCATTGTCTAACACATTGTGGAAGAAACAATGAATAATGGCTCTAGACAAGTGGGGTACTCTGAAATGTAGTGCATTCAGAGACCTTCATCAACCCTGCATTTACAGCCCACTGAAGAAGGGACTGTATTTGGTAGGGGTAAAGAGAATCACTAAAACAGTCCACGTGGAAAGCCAACCCTGGCTGTATTTAGCAGAGATTCAAAGCGCAACTAGGTCACAAAAGCGGTGTGTAACCTTTGTGAAGCATATTGGATAAGTATCCGGTGGGAAGCTTAAGCATGTGTGGTTTGCAGTTTCTGCAATGTCTCTGATAGTAGTGCCTACCACAGATGCAGCCATGAGCCTGCCACCTTGCACAGTATTTAAAGGCAAGTATAGGTTTCTCTCTGAAATTAAAATTCAGACCTTCAGCAATGCATTCTAAAAGGCACCTGGAAAGTAACTGAGGCTGATTGAAAACTAGGGCTGCACAATATCATTTTTTAATCGGTACTGTGAAATTGGCCTTTGGTTAGATGGCTTATTTGCATATTGTGCTTAGTATCACAATCACTAAATGTCTTCTTTTGTGCAGACCGATGTGAAATGGTCAGTGAACAAAAATGGTTTTAAAAGATTACAAAAGTGGTTTTAATACAGTTGTATGCAAAAGTTTGGGCACACCAGTTCACATTACATGTTTATGAGGTTAAATGACATCCTCTACATGTTTGTGAGGTGAAATGCTAAGTTCTACATGTTTATGGTTTATTTGTCAAACGGAACATCATAATAAAAAGTAAACATGGCCCGTGTACACGTTTAACATAAGTCACACACACATACATATGCAAATATGTGTATGTCGCAATATGTTCAACTCAGCACATAAATAGAACTTTTTGCACTAAAACAGTGTATTCATTTTCACTTACAAAATTAATAAAAATTTGACTGCCCCAGTTTTTGCGTAGGACTGTATATTGGTAGATATAAGTTACACGGTAATCGCAATACATAGTAGTGTAATCGTATTATGGAATTTCTTCAATCATGCAGTCCTATTTTTTAATATGGTTGGTCGGTCTGAGCGGTATAATGTCAAATATTTAGCAGCAGACAAGACTACCGAGCGACATAAGGCGAAAAGTTCAGGGGGACATTTTATACTGTGAATGCCTGAGGGTGCCATATTACAGGACTGTGTTTAGCATTGAAGGAAGTAGTTTTCAGAAGACAGGTTTTTTTTGCAGTGTTGGGCACTGAAGAGAAGGGAGTGTGGACTCATCTCACGTTCTAGACATGTCAGCCCTGCTGAGAGCAAGAGCCAACTCCAGATCCTCCTGCTCTTGGAGGCGGAGCCTTCTCAGACGCTCCTCCTCCTCCCTCTTGCTCTCTCGCTTGGCCCACTCCAGCTGCTCTTGCTCATTTCCGAGCTAAAAGAGAAAGGGGGCAAATGAATAAGAATGAGAGACTGGCATCTGAGAGACTTATACACAGTAAAAGGAAACACAGTGATGTGCACCCATGCCTATATGTCCAAGACCATGAAGATTCTGGATCAAACGATCAAAATTAAACCCGTTTGGAGAGTCAAACCATTTTAACTCCTTAATTAAGCCAATACTGATCTTGAACTCCGCATGATCAGGAGGACAGGTTCATTCCACAGCATGATTCTTTACAGCACCTCAAGAATTATGCTATCAATTGTGCAACCACCCATATCATTCAGATTAAAGCCTCATACATTCTCAACTGTGTATCAAAAGGTGCAATTATGAAGCAATGGAATTAAAGACATGTATGATCCTTAGAAAGCAGGGTCTGATTTGTGAAAATCATTTGATTTAGATTTGGTAACCAACAAAGAAATCACTGCTGTAATCTATGGCCATTAAAAAATGTAATAGACCTGAACCCTCAACTCACAGCATGAAACCTCAAGATGTTTTGCAGAGTCTGTGACATTCACATAGTCTACGGAAGCATGACACATCTGTGACACATACTGTATTTCTGTCACTTGTGCTATTACTTTGTGCATCAAAACCAATCAGATACCAATATACCAATATAGTGTACGGATAACAATATCGTGTACAGATACCAATATCGTCTGGAGTACTGGTCTATACTGATCTGTTACTTTTTCTTTAAAAAGTACTAACCTTTACCTTAAACTACTACTTTACCTTAAAGTAAAGCCAAACAGTTTGACACGGTACCCACTATTTACTTCCCAGTCTGCTTATGCAATTTTAGCTGCAAAAAAACTTTACTGTTTTCAGGATGTCATGAGAAAAATACATTTACATACACCCACCTACTGAGCCAACAACAGTTTAGCCCCTCGTGTTCACACTGATGTTAAGCCAGGAGTGTCGAACTCCGATCCTTGAGGGCTGGTGTCCAGCACAGTTTGACGGTTGTCCTCCGCAAACACATTCACTAAACCTGACAATTAACTGGTGAAATTGGGGAAATCACCAAAACGTACCAGACCACGGCCCTCCAGGACTGGAGTTCCACACCCATGTGTTGAGCAGTCCTGACTGCTCTTTGAATGCAGCACAACACAGAACTTCCAATCAGAAACAAAAACTGTATTCTATAGCACAATGAGAGGTAGTATGACTATGGTAATGTTCAAACGAATTGGATACTGTTGACACACAATTTCACATAAATGTCAAGTGGCCCTCTGGGGAAAATTAAATGTAAAAATGTAGAACATGAACTTCCTTTATTTAAATCCTGTAAGGAGCAATCCAGAACTACCCAAACAGTCTACTACCCCACAGAAAGAAACAAACATCTAAGAACAGGACATCACATGATCTGTGTGATAAGACATCTTGGATTGGATGTCTCCCCCCCCAATTATCTTTGAAAGATAAACTCAGTAACTTGAACATCTAATTTTTCCACATCTGATGCATTTAATTTGAATAGATATGTTAATTCAAAATCATTTTACAAAATCCACCACGCTGTAGAAAGAATATTTGTCAGTCATGGGGTTTCAAAGGTGTGGTTCAGGGTAGTGGTCTCATACTGGCCGGTGGCAATATAGCCTTTCTCAAAGGTAAATATCTTTGATTTGCTACTGTGAGAACTGACAAAAAAAAATCTGTTGTCAGATTGAGGGCTGTGAGAAGCGGATTTTGAGTATTCATTGGGTGGAGTAGGTGCTCACTGTGGTTAACACACCACACACACACACAAACACACACACACACACATGCAGAGAGCTCAGTTGTGGTCACCAAACCCTCATGCATCTTACCTTCAAGCGTTCAGGGCCTGGGAGAGAGACACATTATAACAGTTCTAGAGTAAACAACAATAAACAAACAACACAAAGCACAATGCATGCCACACAAGAGAACAAAACGGAGGTGCAAACACATGCATAGCTTCACAAATTATAATAACAGCATGCAAGAGCTCAGATCTAAACGCACAATTAGGGATGTGATGTCTTGATATTAGTGTTAGTATGACTGCAGCATGACTAAATCTCATAGATTCATCAGTGACTTGATATGACTATTGCTAGACAACAACAATTTCGATTAAACTCTTCCTAGGTCTATTAGACATGGAGAGGTTACATCAGCAACTATGCATTGCTATTTGAATAAGTTATGTCTTCTCTCTCGCCTGTTCGTATGTAATTGTGCTGTAATTTTATTGAGACCATGGCATTTTAGCTTTCCAATGTTTTGCTTGTATTCATTTATAAAGCACTTTGGGCTTTTATTCCCAAAATAAAAAGGCATATGTAAATAACATTAACTGCAGCAATAATTATTACTAATGTTGTAACAGATAAACTAACATCAATTATTGAAAGTGTCAGCAGTCTCCACTTCTGATATTCACTAACATTGAGATTCACTGACATTCAAAAGAGCTGAATGAATTGTTCAAGCAGCTTTTGAAGAGTTTTAAAAAGAGAAACAAGAAAACACAGAAGTGGCACAGTCTGATGAGAGTGTTCGTTCACTAATAGGAGCTTGAAAACAGGAAGCACACTGGTTAAACCACCTACTCATCTTGACCTAGGTGTCAACCAGAGGTCTTTAAGTCAAACACACAGCAAAGAGGGCACAGCGGCTGTATATTGAATATCTGTATTAAGGCTGCACATGAGAAACATATTTAATTTCTCCATACTGTGAATAAAATTGGCCATGTAATTTAAAAAACTGAACTCCTCCTGAATTTACGTGGTCAAAGATTGTCAGTTCAGAATTCTTGTCAGTATGCTCACAGCTAATAATGCACTGACCAACAATACTAGACTGGTACCTGCACTAGAGCAGAAAAAACTGGGAAAAATGATTAAATGAACTGGCTTTGTGAAAACTCTGCAGTTAAAATGACAAAGGAGTCCACAAGGCCATGCTCAGCGATCTGAATATTCTCCACAAGTGGGAGCCCCTAGTGCCAACACTGTGCTCAAATCGCAATCACTAAAAGAGAGGAAACTTACATCAGCAGGACCTCACTTCATACACACGAAATTCCTAACTATAAACATACACACGTGTAAATTAAATGTGGCTGTTATGAACTGTGTGCATATGACAATCACCACAATTGCTAGATTTCTCACTATAAACTGTATTAGTGAGCACCGATCCTAACCTGGAAATTGTTTAGACAAGACTGATCCAGGTTGACCAAGTTTCTTAGTCACAATAATCATGAAATTGCATATATTAGAACATGCTATAAGATACTGTATGATTGGTTAGATGCTCATTTGCATTCTACTACATCAGTATTGTGATAATGATTAACAAATGACAGACTGGGTTGCTTTTGTTTGCACAGGTTTAGCATAGTAAAATATGCACTTGCCTGGCATATTAAAATAAGCAGCCTATGTATAAAAACTTGAGCCCAGAGAAGCAGCTACATGCACTACATACATACGATAACTACAATTCATTTATAAAATATTCATTAAAATACATAAATACAGCATTTAACAAAGGTTTTGAATCTACCACCCAGAGGGCTAGAGCCACCTCAATATAAACATCTAATTCCATCAGTTTATTAATTACAATGATATTAAACATGTTTCAAGTAGATGAGGTGGTTCACACTGCATGAAAACAGAAATGCCTTTGGTTAGGGTTCATATAAAAACGAGAGCTCAGCAATAGCACAGCCAGGGATACACAAACACACTGGTGGACTAGATGGGGGGTTAGGATGACACCAAAAAAAAAAAAGGAATGGCTACTAGCTGGATATGCCAGCATAACGAAAATGAGGGAAAGCATGCTACAAATACAGCTATAACGTAAGCAAAAGAAGGCAAGACGGATTGAGTTAAGGGCTAACGAAATGACGTGAAAGCTACAACAAGCACACGACAAACACAGATGCTTGGGGCTAGCTAAGCTGGACGGATGGGCGAACTGGACTGGACTGGACTGGACTTACGGCTCCAAAGTCTGCAAATGCAGAGGAGGCCGTTATGGCAGTTCTACTGGGCAGGGACGAGGAGAAAGAGTGGTCTTGTTGCCTTCGAGCGTAGGGTGCACCGAACGTTTGGCTACGAGCAGCAGGCACTGCATGAGTTCCTGCTGAACTTGAGCCTAAAACAGTTCAGAGAAATCAGCCATTACCATCACGATTACAGAGGAAACATGTGGCAGGTAGCCCCAAATGTAGTGCCTCTCAAATTTAGAAATAGGTGTGCAAAATGCATACATGCACCATGAATTAAAGGTTGGATTCGATAAAACATACAACTTGGTTTTTTTGTTTTAGACAACATTTTGGGCCGTTTTCAAACAAAAAAAAAAAAAACATCCCAAATAATGA
Organism: Hydrocynus forskahlii; assembly: GCA_037974365.1. Taxonomy (NCBI): domain Eukaryota; kingdom Metazoa; phylum Chordata; class Actinopteri; order Characiformes; family Alestidae; genus Hydrocynus; species Hydrocynus forskahlii. The sequence goes on along the minus strand of JBBPCX010000040.1, from coordinate 33,727,751 downwards.
AAACATTTTACTGAAAAGGTACTGAATAGTTTCTCAGGGGAAAAAAAAAAAAAAAAAGATTAACATCCCAAGTAATAAATCTCTGATTAAATCATTGGAAGTCTTTGCTTTGTGTGATTACCTGACCTCTGAGCAACTTGCTGAACTGAGATACGGTCTTGGAGTTTATTAAAGGCTGGCTTGCGGTGTACCAAAACCAGAGTAACGGTTTCATTTCTGCAAATGTAAAAACTTTCAATACTCATTACTACGCCCATTAGCCACTAAAGCAACTGTTGACAAACACAACTGAAGACTGTTGTGTCACTGACTTTGCGGCATGTGTAGCACTGTTGATGATTACAGAGAAAACCTGTAGAGGATAATAACTTTTCTGGGCCGCAAAAACAAGTTTGCAGATGTGATCTGTGATGGAGGATGAAGCATCACTATCAAAGATCATCTACACATGCATGTTGGGTGCAAAAGGTCAGATAAAAGCTGCTTGGAGCATTTCAGATACGTCCTTTTTCTCACGGCCAAGGCAGTGTTCGAAAGAAAGGGGCGTTATTTACCGAAAGTAAGAGAGGAAATAGAATGCACAGTGAGGGGGAGAGAGGAGAGTGTATGCTGGCATCGACACTTTTAGCCAGCCATGGGAACCTCACACTGCACACTGCTCTGGAGGGTGTGAAGTGCGTACGTGGGTCAAACTCTCACACTCTCAGTCTCTCTCTCTCACTCTCCTGCTCCATCTCCTCGCTTCCTCTGACTCTGTGATAACAGCACAGCACCGCTGCGACCCCACCCATGTCTACATTGACGACACGAAAACAACCAAAAACAACTCGGCAAACATGGCCTGTGCCAGGTATACACAATACATTGCTCCAAGCACTGTAAACACACACAGATGAAAGGTCAAACCAGCAAAAAGACAGTGCTACTGCTTCTTTCATGACATTATATAAGCTTTTGTGCTTTGAAAAATACATGCTTTGTATTATCGGTTCAAAAAATGAGCACCTGAAACAAACTCCATCGACTAAGATAGTATTTAGACAATTACTATATATGCAATCACTTGATATGCACACAAAATTTCCTATATAAAGTTTTCTACTAGTATTTTCCTTATAAGTGTAATTGCATCAGCAATTTTAGCTTTTATTTCATCCATTTTTTTGGAGCCGCTTCTCAGTTTCAGATGTCGACACCATTCCACCTCAGACTTGTGCAGCTATATGTGCGGTGTAGTGGGCTTGAAGTGGGACAGATAAGTGATTGGATCCACAGCACCTGAGCTGCTGTCACTCAAACTTTGACTTTTTGACTCTTTGTGAGAGTGAGCCCTGAGCCTCTCGCTCCTCAACCATTCTTGAGGGGACTTGCCCCTAAAATTCCTATAAACCAAATGTTTGGGTGCCCCCTCTATGTCCAAAAGTCTGGGTACACTTGCCTTTGGTCAATAGTTTGGGCACAGGTCTTCTGATGGACCATATCTGAGCACTGGCACACAATCACACTTGTGGAAATCCATCTACAGTTTTTACTATTTTGCAGGTTTTTGAAGAACACTGACAATATCAACCATATGAAACACATGAAATTTGGCTGCATCAAATACTGAGCTTTATGGCAACATTTACTGTTTATTGAGATATTTAAAAAAAACAATATGAAATAACCTTTGCACAAGTTTTATATTTTCTTAATACGCTCAATTCAGCTACCAGACACATACTGTGCATTAACATGGGCAGTAGTGTGTTCTCTGTGGAGGATACAAACTTATTTTTGCTTAAAAATCCACAAAATGTGTAATTTGACCGAGCTGGGTCCCCAAACTGTATGTAACTTCATCTATTTGCATATTTATATTTGTCTTTGAAAGACATTTCAAGCTTTTAAGCAAAAGCCTTTCTATCAAGTAGTCTATAACATTATTAAAAACATTCAGACAAGTGTTTCCACACTTTTGACTGGTACTGTGTATAAACGTGGTTTTTCATACAAATTAGTACACTCTGGGTTTGCGGTATGATCAGTTGCCTGAAACACGGCCTTAAGGGGTTGTCCCGCTTCCTTTAAAAGGGGAAATGGTGCCTGACACTTTGTTCAAAGTGAAATAGCTGGATACTCTTCAAGGAGAGACACTTTTTACTGTAATATAGTGTCAATTCAGACAGCACTTATCACACAAGACTGAAGGTCAATAGATCACACTCATAAGGCTAGTGTGTAGGACCACAAACACATTAAAGAAACCGCTTGCACACACACACCTCTTTGCCAGTTTGCAGGTCACATGAGTTTCTGTGGCTCAGTTGGTTGCCAACCAAAGGGATGCCAGTGCAAACCGCGGGTGGGGAACCGAGTATGCTGACTAAGAACAAGAATTTTGTAGTTTCTAGTGTCCTGCCCTTCCTTTCGAGAAAAAAACCCCCACCAAGTTGTTCTAGGGGTGAATCTAAGGGTGATAAATAAGATGTAACCTGAAGGTGGTGAATGAACTGCATAAGTTCTGAAAAGTTGGAGCCAATCTCTTTTAATTTAGACAAACATTGCCAGTCTGACCATATTTATCAGTGGCCACATTTTTCTTAAAGAATCAAGGAACATTTCCCTAAAAAGTATGAGAAAGTGGAATCTGAGCTATGGAATTCCAGTCTACATTAAATGTACCACAGGTCTTTGATTGAGGTTAAATGTGTTCAAGACATGCAATTAAATTTCCAGTAGACCACACTCCAGTACATGTGGTGTTATAGATAAAGGAAAATACAAAGTAAAAATTTAGAGATTGATGGGAAAGGCACAATTTATTGCAAATATGGATGGATAACTAGAGGGAAAACTGTTGCATGACTGATGCTTGGAAAATTAAAAAAACAAAATAACAGCTTTTCAAAAAACAATGACGGACGAGTGATTAATTGGCTAATACTAATATGTGAATAAGAGGTTGCAGCTAAATGGAACAGACATAACAGTAATGCAACATTTCTATACGGTAGGATTTATATTGGAGGCAACTTTGTAAAAGGAATTTAGTAATTTTGTAGTTTTAAAAATACTTCTGATTTATGTTTTGCAGATTAAATCACTTTTAGTCGCTTTCCTAAAGTCTATAATCTGATGACTTCTGAATAAACATGAAGAATGTCACCTCTACAGCCCCATGTTATCAACTTTCCATGAAGTTGCTACACTTTTAGCATGCTACTGACAGCCACACAGTTGGCCTACCAAGCACAAGCTTATCTGAGCTGCACAGTCGCTGTGCTGTGTGCATCGATGTGCTAGATACCCCCCAAAAGGGGAAGTGCTTTTACTTTCAGCTATCAGATTGAGCTTCTCATCAGCTGGTGGAGTGTATCAGAGCCTATCGAGATGCTATGCTCGCTTGACTGGGAAATATCTGATCGCAGATGTGGGTCAAGAAAAGTGTGCCTGAAAGAGGCCAAAGACAAAACAGTAGATTGTATTTTAGTTTGGCACATGTCCTAAAGGGCTTTTTACTTTGACGCTAAAAGGTTAACGTAGTAATGGTATATACCCCACCAATTAACAGTGTGTACACTGCATGATTTAGTCCATGAAGATTCAGTCATCCAACATTAAATTGGCTGAAAACGTGAAAGTTGTTAAGTAATCTCAAATGGACTTGCTCATGTGGTTTCTGACACTGTTACACACAAAAATACGGTGATATTAGTTACAACACAATATTGAAATACCGAATACTGGACGAGATCAATCCACGATATGTTCTTTAAAATCTGTTGCAGTGGTTTGAGTGAAGTGGGCGTGGTGTGGTGGGGGAGATCTTTTGGTGACATCTATAGTCATCCATCTTTTTGGTCAATATGATGTTAATTGGTATAAATGTCCAGTTCTTGTTTGCAACATTAGCCTCGCAGCTCTTGTGCAAAACAAAAGAAACCAACATTGGATACCAAAAATGTCTTGACCAAGTGACTTCATTTGTAAAAAAATTCAAGGGATTTTGTTCCAGAGATGAGGCTAATGTAAGTTAATGCAATTAATTAAATTTAACTATACAATTACACACACAAATGCACACATATACACGAAACTCACCATATGGTGGAGGTGCTGGTCTGGCTGGCACAGGTTTTTTGGGAGGTGGCAGAGGGTAGGTTGGTTTTCTGCCGATATTATGTCCACTGGAACCCTTCAAAGACAAAAAGGTTTAAAGTGATCACAGCAATTAATCAAATGAGCTTAACTCACTGTTGATCAGCAAATAACAACATAACAGCAATCAACAAAGTCACTAACACAGGAGGCCTAGTTACAAGAGGCCCCACCTTAAACACCACAGCAGAGAAAATGTTATGGTTGGAGTTAGTAAAACTAGAAAAGTACTCTTCAACTCCAGACATTGAATCCAGTTTCTGGAACTGGATTTCGTAGTTTTTAGGGTGATTAAAAATCCAAGACAGGAAACTGAATTCGGGGTCCAGAGTTGAAGGCCTCTTCACTACAATTTAATATTTAACCACATTAAATCACTCACTGGTTATAATAATAGCTTCTAATTGTCCCAAAGTGTTAATTTAAGACAACAGTTCATTAAAATCCACCCTCTGATTCCCTTAAAAGTAAAAATGGGAAGTTACGACAGAAAGCACCTACAGAGAGGTATGTAACTACTGGTTGTTCAAAATGTACTCGTACTTTCCTGTGGTCAGATGAATGAATGGGCTGTTTCAGCAATGACCTCCTTCCTACCTTTGACATATTTCCAAAGTCGGCAAAGCCACTCTTGCCGCCAAAAGAGTCACTGCCAAAAGGGTCCGTTGTAGCAAAGGGATCTATGAGAGGTGGGGGGGGACAGAGAAAAAAAAAAACAACAGTATTTAGTAAACTTACTCAGGTAGAGCAGTATTTTCTTCCTTACCATTTTCTCCATTATGGAAACATCCACAAATGCAGCAGCAGCAGCGTCAGTTACAGTTCAGCACTACATACAACAGCTGCACGGCTATTTTGGGAGCTTCACTGTGGCCACACTGTTTTGTTTTCCATTACTTTCTAGTTCTGAAAAGTCTGCTTCTGTTCTCTGTGTGATGCTTATGACGTACATTTCTAATTAACTCATTATGGTGTTAAGTGGAGGCAGTGTTTGTCGGACCACTGTAAACACCTTTATCTAATGCTGCAGTACACAGGTTATGATTTCATGAACAAACTTGAGAGAGAACAGAAAATCATGGTAACACAATGTGCCGGTTGTGAGAGTGACCACAAAAATAATATTCAGAACAACCGTGTTATATGAGTACGACAATAAGAGAAACGTCTCTGTCTACACATGTACATGTGCACTAGCAGTAATACCACAGAACACACATGCTAGTGTTCATCCTAAACAAGGTATTTCAAATGTGTGTGGGATTGTGTGTTTCTCATAAATTGACCTTACTTCCTCAGTAAGGAAATAGAAGGTGTACCTGTTCAAGACGCCCGTGGTCATGGTGAGAATGTGTGTGTGTGTGTGTGTGTGTGTGTGTGTGTGTGTGAGAGAGTGTGTGTGAGAGAGAGAGAGAGAGAGAGAGAGAAAAGCATCTGTGTTTCTGGAGAGTTCTTCTGCTTTAACACGTTAACACTCTGAGGCTTTCCGTTCTGTTTGGCCACAAAGCAAGACCTGTTTTAGCCTCAACTATTTTAGGGACAGTGGGAGTTATTTGTGCAAGTAAAAGCCCTATAAATAGCCTTGAGCCACTGGAAAACGTGAAGCCCTGCAGGTAAAAGCTATAGACCACCACAGTTTAAAATAAAAATGATGAAACACACACTTACGTGAACTGTAAAAAGAGAGAAGTGTTCTTTTTGTGGACACCTGGCACATATTACTACATCTGTACCTTGAGATGTTTTAACATAGTAAAATTCCAAACCTTGTGGCAGTTTTGTAATATGTACTACGACATTAACTGGGATAAACCTATACTAATACTAAAACTAATGACATTAGGGAGGCCATCCACCACATTTTCCAAGATACACTTATGACATTTGAGTGGGGCGTTTGCATTAAAAACAGTCGTGATTTATTTTTCAATTTTCAATGTTTCAGTCTCTGTTCTACCTGAAAATTAAACAGGCAGTTTTTGCAACTATTCCTTTTCATGACTGATACACAGAAGTAATCGCCGAAACCCTCCTTATAACTTCAGGTGGGTCTAAATTGCTGTAGCTGCTGTAAATAGGCAGATGTATGCAAATGCATGAGATTTTGTGACATAAGAAACCAGTAAATTCAAAACGGGCCATTACTGACTTTTCACATAATGTTAAAGGGCCCATGTCATGAATAACTTTTTTAAAAACTTGTTTGATGAATTTAGTACCATTCAGATGGTCCACAGGCTGCAAAAAGGCCCATTTAAAAAGAAAGTTTTTTCACTGCGTGTTGTACTAGTATAACTATGTATGTGACAAATAAAGAATATTGCATCTTGAATCTAGTTTCAATTGATGGACTTAATGAACTCGGGTGTGAATGGTTTTGCTTTCATGACAAACCGTTCTTTTTAAATGGGCCTTTTTGCAGCCTGTGGACCATCTGAATGGTACTAAATTCATCCAACAAGAAGCAGTTTTTAAAAAAGTCATGACATGGGCCCTTTAACATTATGTGAAAAGTCAGTTATTTGGACAGGTCATGCTTGCAGGACAAATGTGAGTGAGTGTGTGAACGTGTGTGTGTGTATATTACGTTTTGTTATGAAACTCTGAGGGGTTTTTATCTTTGATCTCTTTCTGAAACGACATCACCTCAGTACCCAGAAAGCCTCGAAGCTTCCTCTTACTGACACCTAAATCTAGGTTTGCCTTGTGCTATTAAACACTGGGACACTACCCAATGACACATCACATCTATTTGTCCCAACTCAATCTAAGGAATAAACTTGTGTGTGAGCTTAATGAAAAGCTTAGAGTCTTTTGATGTTTCTGTATCTGCTGTATACAATGTATTTACAATACACAAACAGTAGTGTGACATATTTAAAATGAAGATAAATTGCCCCTGCCCATTGGTTTCTATAATGAGTTAGTTTTGAACGAGGGCTTTTGTTGTTTTACTAAGAACACCACGTTATTTTGTCCATGGTAATCAACTGTACGGCTCACTTACTGCAAAGACACATGCTGGAAAGTATTGGAGCATTCCTTTATGCTTTAGAAGGTGAGTGATGCTAAGTGACTAGCAAACATACAGTACCTGAGTCTTTGAACTTTGAAGAACTGCTGGATGAAAGGCTTCCCTGCCTACCAAACGGGCTGACCTGCAGCATATGAGGGAGAACAAGAAGAGAGGATGTGTAGACAGGGTTATCATTTCATGCTTCAGAAGACACAAACAGCAAGTCAGGTATTTCCCCAGAGGAGTTTGTTCTTCTCTAAGCAACCTCAAATGCAAAACACATAAAATGTTTCAGCTTTGTAGTGAGAAAAGACTGTTGTGACCAAAATGCAGCCACAGTCACATCTACTTTTAAGTCGTATTTTATAAAAAGCATATACATTCATATAATTCTCCATATTTTACTGTGGAATGGCCTTTGTCTCAAAGGTTACAGTGATTCAGAACATTATAGACTGACTGGAACATGTGAATATTAGGACAGTGATTAATGGACATTGTAAATAAAGTCACAAAATACACAAAGACCTAGTAAACACATTTCACAAGTACTCATCATGTATCTTACCCAACACTACTATATCTCTACAGAAAAACAGTAAAAAAAATCTCTACAGTAAAATAAGCACTTAAAATGGATTACATGATATAATCTCACATAATAGACTTCAGAAGAATTAGGCTAAATTGCTTAACCTTCTGTAGTATATTCAGGACCATATTACAAAACATGTTAAGAGTTACAGAATCAATGTGCCAACAGCTCACGTCAGCAAACCAAAAAAAAAAAAAAAGATTTAGGACTAGATTAAGGTGTTTCCTCACATGTTTTAAGAACTGTCATTTCTGAGAATGTTTCATATATATGACTGGGCATTTTTAGAAAGGATGCCAAGTTGTTGTAACCATTATGTTCACCATTTTCACTCCTATTGTTTGATATCAATTTAATTTGTGTCAAAAGCACCAATCACGCTACTGCACGCTATCTTAGAAAAGCTATTGTCAATTACTTAGCTTTATGCACTGCTACATATGATAAAGCATATCAATCTAGTTATCAATAGGGCAAACCAAAACCCCTAAATTAGCTGACACTTTAGAGTTACTAGATTATTTCCTCACATATTTGTTGGCAAAGATTGTTATCTCTGAGAAAGCTACCCAGAGATGACTTGGCATTAATGATGGCTGAGAACACATGAGAACATGGAAACAGAAATGGTTTGATAGTCACCTTTAAAGGACCGGCTGTACTTTTAGCAAACGGATCCATGTTGCTAAAGGGGTCTTGGAAAGGATCGTTCTGTTTGAAGGGATCGCCGCCAAATGGATCAGCTACAGAAAATGAAATATAACCGTATTAAAACGGGATAGATTTTTATCTGAATATGTAAATATATAGTATTTCAACAACTTAAGTTTTGCATGATCAAAGCTCTCCTTTAAAATCAATCAAGAATGAGTCAACAAAGAAAGCTACATATGTAAAAAAAAAATGTGGCAAAGTATACTCATCAACATTACAACTCAAAATATACATTGACATTCTGTTGATCAGCTTCTGAAGTATATTCTTTCATATCAATAATTTTCTGCATGTCACCTCATCCCCAAAAGCCTTAAAAACAGCACTATGACAGCACCAGTTCTCCTTCAGACCACAGCTTTATGTATTTCAGCATGTCTTTCACAGAAATTTCATCTGGATAATCAAAACCATATCTAATTTGAGTTAAGCGGGCTGTGGTCTGAAGGCAGCTATGGTGACTCGGGCAGTTTTTTTGATTCAAGCTTAAGGTCACGCAGGTATTTGACTCAAGCTCAGTGTGAACACACTCAAGGTCACAGCTTCACCTGACAACCTTTTAAACCCATATGCCAAGCCAGAATATAATGTTTAGGCTGCCAGTTCAAATCCATTTTTCAGCACCTCTGATTTTTTTTTCTACAGTTTGAATGTGAAATCAATTACATGAAATTGAACTCTTCCCAATAGGATTTAAGCCACATGATTTCAAAACACATTCAAATTGCATTTTTGTGGACGTGACTCAGTTTGACCAGTCAGCTCGGATTTCATGAGCTTTGCTAGTCATTCGGGGATGTTGGTTGCTGAGTTCAGAATGTGCGCCATGAATCCGATGACAATCAGATTACTTTCATCCTGTAAAGTATTTCCTCACAAAGTAAGTACTTTGGGCCTTTTGTACTTTAGGATTTCCATTCTCTATTCCAAACGCCGTATTTCAGGCACTGTCCTCGACCAGTTGGATGATGCCCACAGAGCTGAGCAGTGGATTTATTAGTTGATTAGCTGACTATGGCGAGGTGAGACTGAGGGGCAAATATAAGTGTACTCAGTGTAAAAAACCTCAACTCTACATTGTGTTCACATAGCGCCGTTAGCACAGCACTTCCACATTCCTAACTGGTAGTTGTTTGCTTCCAGTAACTCCAGCACAAAACTAAAGAAGAACCTTTAAACAACAAAATTCTTGACTACACTTGAGGTGGTATACTACGTTGATTCATTTAAGGTAGTGCTTCCCATAAATACACTTGTAATTAAAATAAAAATAGGCTTCACAACCCAAGCTCACAGCTTTGGGCAGTGAGTTTTAATAAAGCATATTTGGCTGCAGTGAACACAGCTGTATCATAATACACAGACTGTGTGGTATGTCACAGCACCTTTATTGAATGGGTCACTTTTGAAGGGGTCCTCACTCTGGAAGGGGTCCACGTTTAGGTTTTGAGTGGGATTGGTTTTAAACATGGCCAGTCTCGATCTGAAAGAGTCCTCCTGAAACAGACACACCATTCAGAGTTGTTGTTTGTCCTGCTGCTCAGTGCTGGGGAAAATATTATCATTGTAATGAGAAGGAGGAGAATAGCACGCAGCTCGATTAACCAAGCCGGTTGCGTCACAAACACAGCCCTCATCCACTCATTTCCTGTGCTGGAGAGAGGAGAGTTTATGAAAGCAGCAACGTCAGAAAGAGAGTGCCTGCTTTCAGCAGAGGAGGAGGAAAAAAAAGTCAAGACACCCAACACCAGGCCACTCTATGGCATGGCTAAACATATGAGTAAAAAAAAAAAAAAAAAGGCATAAAAGCATCCAAAGATGCCAACAGATTCTGACAACAGACTGTTAACAAAAATATATATACTTTTGTTGTTGTTTCTGAATTTTTACTAACACAATTTAGTACAGATGTAGTACAATTTGGAATGCATTTATAATAAGACTACTCTCACCCCAGTGCTGGTGGGTTTTGAGCTCTCCTCAGCAAGGAGCTGGTCAATCTCAGCCAGGTTGCTCATGCTGCCGTTAAGAGCTTTGTTAAAGCGCTCAATGGATTTATTCAGCTCCTTTTGGCTTTCCTGTATCTGCGAGAGTTCACTCTGTGTCTGAAAAGATGGAATTAGAGAACAGCTAGGTCAAACACAATCGATCAAAAGCAATGCAATTAATGAGTAAATTTTGAAGACATGATGCTTTAAGGATTTGCCTCACTACTGGATGAAAGATAATCTATAATGAATAGTGCATGCAGTCATTTGACATCTGACATCATCTGATTAAATAACACACAATGTAAATCTATACACTGTAAACTTGGTAATTTTTTTCAAAGGTTTTCATTTTGTTTTTTTTATGTTAAAACATGAGATGTTGTTGTACTTCAATATTAATACTCAGTTTTCTCAAGTTGATATCACACATTAATGAAAAATGTATACTGGTATGCTACTAATAAATGCAGACCTCGCTTGAGACCACAATGTTTGGACGCATCACACCACACCACAATCGGTCAGCACGGATGTGTTGCTTGTGACAGTACACTATCACAAATGTATCAACACACACACAGCTAGAGATAAGCTGCAGTAAAGCTACACAAGCTACACATTAGAGATGAGGTCATCAACCAGCAGAATCTGTGAAACACAGAAGGGTCAGACAACCAGATCTTGCTGGAATTTGTATTTTCCCAAGGCTCAGGAGGCTCTGAGTGTAAAAACAATTTATGCAAGGACCAGTTCTCTAAAGATGAGGAAGCTTCTAAATATTTAAATAATAGTTTTGCATGTTGATCCTTTCCATTTTAAGTATAATTTAAAACTTGTTAGTACATTTTTAAAAGATGTTCAGTTCTGTTTTTGCTACTTTGCACAAAAAAAGTTGATATATTGTTAGTCATGAGTATTTGTAGTTTAATAAGCCACTGTTCACCTACACAAATAGGCTTCACAGTTTTCTAATAGTTTTCTATTCTATATATATGCCAAAACCATCAGAAATTACACCGTCACATAAACATTTGCCTTTATGGCCCACTACTACCAGATCTATTCACACACGGACTCAGTTGGTCACCACATTGACTTTGTACTGAGGGGCTGGAGGGGTAAAGCCTATTTACTATCCGGTCTGAATGATTCAGACTTTCACACATATAGCTGCTCTGGTAATGGCTAGAAAAGTTATGGATTTCAGTACACATGTGAAATGAGCTTCAGTGATATAAATCTGTTCATCGTTGTATGCAGCTCTAAAATGTATTCAGATTTTACAGATGTACAGCTTCATATTCAAAGCATTTTATACACATCTGCCACTAGACTGGTTTCAAATGATAGAAAAAAAAAGTACCTCCTAACTTCTGAATTGTTGTGTGTGATTTGCCTCTAACCTCATCCATCTCATCTTGTGAGGATTTTAGCAGTTTGAGGATGCTCTCTAGTTTGGCTCTGCCTGCACGGAGGTTCTCCTCCAGCTGTTTTTCCTCCTGTTCCAAACAGTACAGATCTGTCTGGGTCCGGCTCAGCTCCTTTTCCTGTGACTGCAGGTCCTTCTCCTTAGACAGAATCTGCGTCTGCAGAGAGGAAATCTGTGCATGCACGTGTATACACACACACACACACACACACACACACACACACACACACACACACACACAAACAGTGTATGAATGGAAAGGAGTTTGAATTACATCATACAAATCTCAATACTCATTTACAAATGAGGATTCCATCCACTTAATATTTATATACAGGGAGTGCAGAATTATTAGGCAAATGAGTATTTTGTCCACATCATCCTCTTTATGCATGTTGTCTTACT
>JBBPCX010000040.1:33662721-33712857 GCA_037974365.1 Hydrocynus forskahlii | reverse complement strand
AACATGGTTGTTGTTCAATAATAAGATTATTCCTCAAAAATACAACTTGCCTAATAATTCTGCACTCCCTGTATATACATATACATATACATATCTTTAGTATTTGAATAAAGAATATGACGTTTATGAGAACAATGGAAACATTTTTTTAAGCATGTACCATAAGGCAACTGCTAATTTATCACAAACAAATTACAAAATCACCCAACGATCAGGCACAGATCACCTCTTAAAGCACTTATTATACTTCAGTGACATGAACTGGGTGCTACAGTGGGTGCACTGAAAAAAGTGACGCATCTCACAGACAACTCACTCTCTACCTTATTGTTTTCTTCTTTGCACTTGGCCTTACTCTCATTCACCATGCCCTCAAGTTTGTTCTTCTGCTGCTCCATGTCTTGCATTCTGTCCAGTGCATTCTGCTTATGCTGCTCCAGTTCATGCAGGCTGCTGTTCTCCAGTTCCAGCTCATTCTGCATGCTCTGTGACAAGAGCACAAACATACTGCAGGTTTACAGACTGCCTAACAAGCTCAGTGACAAGCTCAGCAGAAACCATTTATAATAAAGCAGCAAGAGTTGAGCACTCTTATGTAATGATAAAGCAAGCAAACAGGTGCATTCCAGTTCAAGCCTTACATGAACGTCTTTGTTTTTCTGTCGAAGGACCTCCTCCTTCTGTCTGATCTCCTGCTCTATGCTGCGCTTCTCACTGACACAACAAAAATACACACAAATTCAGGAATTACAGCCACAAGACCTAAAATGCAGTGATGGTTTTTCAACAGTACTGCTTCTTACCTTTTTCATTAGAAACTGCACAACAAAGTTAAGAACTATTCAATAAAAGAGATCATGAGCCACCTGATGCTACTTAGCAAACCTGTCTCTGCACTATGGTGTGTCATTACAATAAAACCAAGTGGTTAGCTTATGTTTAAACTGTCTGATAGCTTCAGAGCGTGAATGACATGATAATGACTATGCATACGATGTGGAATCCTACACTACACGTGTATTTAAGCCTTCTAATGACTTTTATTCTAACCCACTAGGGGGAGCTTGTGCCACTAATGGTGACTTTAAATACAAGACAAATATCCTGCATCTCATCTTTTCTCCATAGTGCAAACTTTAACTCACCTCTGCAACTGAGAAATTTCCTGATTAATGTCATCCAGCTCTTTAATTCCTGTCAACTCCACTGGTGTCACTATACTGCTGCTGTCCTAAAGAATGAGAATGACAATAATGACTGAGCAAAAACAGAAAAACAAAAAAAAAACAAAATATGAACAAACAAAGAAAGGGGATGTACATGTCTATGCTCATTAACATGCAAAACAATTATTCGGTTACAATCAGCTGTATAAAAAAAAAAGGTTGCAATGTGTTGAGCAAACGCTAGATGGCAGTACTGAATGCAGATTCACAGACAGATACATCAATGTGACAAATAGTACAGAGCTTGTAATCACTTACTCTGAACACACTGGGCATTGACAGTCCAGCCAATTCAAATCCAACTGATGATGGAACTTCTAAGGAGATTGTCTAAGGGTAGGAGGAAGAGAGAGTGGGGGTGGGGGAACGTTGTGTGTGTGTTTTATTTATATACACACACACACACACACACACACACACACACACAAAGAGAGAGAGAAAAAGAGAGAAATACAAACAACAGGGAAGAGGATGGAAAAAATGAATAAGAAAATGCAGTGTGCACAACAAACTATTTCACAGAACTCTCACCTCTCTGACCATAAGGAAGTATGCTAAGGAACTACCATGGGCGTCACCGCCATTCAATCTGAAGGGGGCGTGTCCCCCTCCACATTTCATAATTATTCGTTTGGACCTCCCCATTTAACATAAAATATTAGTTCACCCAGCGCTGTTGAATCTTGAACCTTGAATCTTGAATCTTGAATCTTTCGTGAAAGAATCCATTCCACTAAATCGAGAGGAGAATATACATGCCGCTGGAAATCTGCTCTGGGTTTGCCTCCAGCTCACCGCACGCAACAACCCATCCACACACAAACACCCAAACCCCACCCCCCACCCCCAAACTCCGCACCCCATGCATGGACCGATGCGTCCCCCTCACATTAAAAATGCTTCCGATGCCCCTGGGAACTACGTTAACACTTTCTGAACAGTTTAAACAGTCTCCTAATCCGACATTAGCATACAGTCTCTGGCGTATTCATCAGCTGAGGAAATCTGTTAATCAGTTTGTGAGTAGGATCAATTTGTGAGTAGGATCAATTTGAGAGTAAACGCACAGAAGCTATGAACATAATATAATAATATTTTTGAGCAATTAAATTAATACAACTGAATTGTAAAACGTATGGCTTTGTGCTTGTGCCACTATTTTGGGTACATGTGACCATCCACGCAACAGACTTTGTTGTCTGTTTCATGAAAACACTGTATAAAATCTGTACTTCTGCCGTAAACTGCTAGTTAATCATTTGGAACATTGACAGGTATAAATTAATAACAGGGTGCACAGAACATAATGTACTGCATATGATGTGCAATACCTCCAATTCATTGGTAACATAAGTTTTGGATGTAAGATAATTATATTTAAAAAAAAAACTAGATCAAGTAATGAACGTTAACAACTAAAGTCAACCATTAACACGAAAATGTTGTGCTGTTTAAAATCAATTTATATAAAATATTTGTACATGCAATCCCATGTTTTTTGTGTGCACACATATACTCACAGTAGAGGCAACAGAGCCCCTTTCTGAGGGGGGTATCATGTCAGGTGTCAAGCTCTGAGGGGGGTCAACCCCCTTGACCTTCTCCTGGATGAGGTGCATTGCCAGACAGAACTGCTCTTTGGTTAGCTTGCCTGTACTTTTAGTGTCTGCCAGTGACCTAAATGAAAAGAAAGATAGAAAGACAGAAAGAGAGAAAGAATAGTGCAGGTCAGAAAGTGTGTTTCTGCAGAGCTTTTCTGATTTAACGTTGTTTTGAACTGGTTGAACTGTACAGGTGTAAAAATATCCACACTGATTTGGAAACATGATAATGAACTATAGTAATATTTAGTTTTCAAATGTGTGCTCTCTAACAGACAAAATAAGTTGTAAAAAGGTGTTTAATGAACCAAAATAAAACCCAAAACATAATATAACAGAGTTCAGAATTTCAGAGTCTCAGTGATTCATGGTTTAACATTTCAGGTAGTGGATGCTAGTGTCTCACCAAATGTGGGCCAGTACACTCTGGGGCAATCCTGAGTTTATGAAAATGTCCTTAACTTCACCTCCTCCCACCATGCCATCAAAATCAGAGTCAGCAAGCTCAAAGATTTCCTCATACTGCTCTCTGTCTTCTTGAGGTACAACCCAGTTTGCAGACACAGACTAGAATACACACATTCAGAAAAAACATTCCCTCATACACTGAAAAGACAGAAAAGACAGCTTTAGAAATATTCTCTTATTCATCAGAGGAGCATAATAATCAGAACTTGTTTACAGCTCAATTATTGTTTATGACCAATTCCAGTGTAACAGAAAAGTCCACAAAAACAGTAGAGCCCTTGAGCTGTTGCAGTACATAGAGGGTGAGAATGACAGAATGAATACAAAAGGAATGAGGTGTAAGGCCATAGGCAGAATGTGGATAAACTGGTTTGGCCAGAACCGACAGGAGCAGAGCATGTAGGTTTGACACAAAAGATACCACAACAAAGCAAGGGCACTCAGTGATCAAGTGGGCTTAGTCAAATACCTAGTAAGGATCAACTCTTTTTTCGGTTTATATCAGTGCTACACAACAAGGACAAAACGCCTCTAGTTGTAACACCATGTAAGCTGACAGAGGCATTCATGTAATTCAACAAAGACAATATGTTTTGCTTAAAAATAATGTGGACCACTCATGCAACACCCATCGTTCTTTGCAGTGCTTGTCTGAATGAGCTAGAATCCCCAAGACCAATCTAACCTAATTATACACCACAAAGTGCTCCATATAATTTAGCACGTAATTCCAAAACGTCGATCCATTACAGGCAGACATCCACCTGTAACCTCATTTTACTTTTGTGGTTACATTTTCAATATGATAAGTGACAATGTGTGTGTACCTGTGGTGGTGCTGGACTAGGGCAAGGACTGGGACTGGCGCTCCTAAATGAGTTTGAGGGTGAGAGACTGGAGGCAGTGGGCAAAGTACTCTTAGTCAAAGGTATAGTGGACCGCAGGGCTTCCTTCATGAGGAAAGGGCTAGACGGCAGCACAGGTACAGAGCCAGGCAGAGCACCCCCTGTCTTCTTCCGCTTGGATGGAGGTATGATTGAAGTGGGAAGAATGGAAGGAACAGGTTCTTTCTCTCTGGCTCGGTAAACCAGATGCATGGCCTGAGGAAAGAGAAAACACACAAAAAAAACCTGTGCATCTAAAATTCACATCTGGCACCATTAGGGACTATGACCACAAACAGATAGGATGGAATAAACATGGTTCCAAATACTGCACACATAAAGCATTTACACAATAAGCTCAGTCACTTAATGACAGATTTACAAAACAGACTGTAAACAGAACACTGCTTTCAAAAGTCATCTGCTATCAAAACAGTCCAGAAAGCTGACAATATAAAGCAGAGTAAATCACACAACCTGGTAGACATCAACCAGCTTTGTAACTGTTCTGAAACCCATGGATGTAAACATAGCATTTAAAAAGCATGGCTCATATGGCAGCAACTAGAATTTTTGTTAGCACTGATTGTGCTAAATTAAGGCCCACATTGATGTGAATGAATCATCAAAGATTCCTGTATATTTAACCATTTATTTCTCTCACAGACTTCAAAGAAACCTGCTGTACCTGTAATGTGCTCATATTCTACTGGTCAGGAAATCCTGTGTGAGGATTAACCAATCATTAAGTAACACACATACACACACCTTTATTAGGAACACCTACCTTGTTTCTACACTCCATTTTATCAGCTACACTTACACTTTTTACTTTTCAATAACAGTCTGAAGTACATATGTATCATTTGGTATCCTTTTTTAACAATCAATGATCAGGACACCCCACAATGCTGCAGTGTACCATTAAGCAGGTATTATTTGGCCTGTGGATCATTCTCAGCACAGCAGTGACACTGACATGGTAGAGAAATGTCAGTGTATCTATGCTGCAAAGTATGGATCACACACAACAGTGCTGCTGTACTAATATACTGTGTATATTTTGCTGTAGTTATACAGTGTGTATTATCTTAGTCAGTGTGTATTATGTTAGCTTGTGGCAAATACGTTAGATCAGGCCACAGTAAAGCATAGTTTGTGTTTACTTCTTTGTTTAGTCTGCAAAATCTAAATCATAAACTAAATACTAACATTGAAACTGCTCGTATTCTGCAGTAAGTGTTAAACCACTTTCTGGCATTCACCTAAAATACATGAGCACATCACATTTACTCATGTTGTACTGCTGATTCCATAGGAATAAGTTTAGATTTTGAGTACTTTCTCTCACACCACCAAAAGTCTTGGCAGCCCTGCTGGAGTGAAACAGAGAAAATCTGATGCGCTGTTCTTTAATCAGGTATTCAACTCACCACTGCAAACTCTTCTTTATCCAAATGTCCATCTTTATCAATGTCACTGAGATCCCAAATCTGACAGAAAAGAAAAAAAATGCCGTTTATATTTACTAAATCCAACATTCTACATTTCTGTTAATTCGAATTTCTCACACAACCCAGCTGCATAACCACATTATATATAAATACTAGACTGGAGGACCACTGCATTAAACAATGCATTCTCTAAAACAGCGGTTCCCAAATCTGGTCCCCATCCTACACAGCTTTTTCCTGCTCCCATCTCACCTGACTCAACAAATCACAAAGCACATTAACAAGGTTAAGAAGGAGACATTGGTGTATTATAACTTATAACTTTTATGTGCAGGGCAGGGGGCATTTCATTTTGAGTAAATCTAAACAACAGTATTTACAATGTGATATTGAACAGTAATAAATAATGTATAACTTACCTTCCCAAGGACATCTAGAGGCAGGTTAGAATTAATGAGGACTGGCTTCACCTTATCCCCTGAAAGAAGGCCTTTGACTGGCAAGAGGCTCTCAAATATTCCATCATACTTTGCTTTGTCATCAAACTAGAGGTAAAAGCAAATGACATAAAAATTGTTGGCTATTTCAGTAGCAGGTATGTAGCACCCTCAGAATCAGCCACAGTACATTTCTCTGTACCATTCAAATTCACCATCAAAGAGAAAAGCTCACAGACCAAACCTACAGTCTTAAAAAATGTGAAAAAAAGGGTTATGTCACAGACGAACCACTTTGGCTTGCCTGATGGTTAGTGTGAGTGTGAAGAACTCTTACATTGGTAAAGAATATATTCATTTATCACGTAAAGCTCCACCCCCATATAGTTCTTATATGTATAGTATTTTGCATTTATGTTAATACTCCACCCCTATACAGTTCCTAAAGTATATTATATGTGTATCTACACTCCACCCCCATACAGTTCTACATGTAGATCACACATTCATGTATGCCCTTGGAAATGCATCTGCACTTTGTCTCTACTTATCTTACCATCTACCATCATACTGTTTCTACTGCTTTTTCTTTCTCTACTGTCTTTAAGGTCGGGTGTCTGCAAAAAGCATTTCACTGCATGCCGTACCTTGTATGATATTGTATGTGACAAATAAAATCTGAATCTGAATCTGAATCTGAACCGTAAACCTGCTTTTACACATACAGTTCTTTAGGGAACCAATAGTGATTATTTTATAGTATTGTTCACCAGAACCTGCAGAGCTTCAAAACATACCATTTAAATGTAATCATCATGATATTGGACATTACCAATACTGATATTGTACACACTTAAACACACACGTTTGTATTCAGTTCCTACTGTCTATGTTTTTAAAACATTCCTGTGGATTCCTGACAATTTCCAGAACTAGGGTCTTGTGTAAAAAACTAAACATCTGAACAGAAACAGTAAAAAAAAGGATAATTACTTAACATGAACATAAGAGGCTATAAAATGCCTTACACCCATCATCATGGTAACTAAAAACACTCCACACTCCCCCTTTATGACTTTACAACTCAGTCCTTTTCTTTGGACAAAATAAGTTAGTCAAGGGTAAAATGGCAACAACCTCCACACAAAACAAAACTGACAAGATTCATTTGTGTGGCTGTATATTTGACTGTGGAACAACATTCTTGTGAATAAGTTGAGAGTGTCACTCTGAGATGAAGAGATAACAAGCTTACTAACTGGTTTAGTTGAAATCTATATAATATGAGCAGCCATAAATGTATGCATTTAGTATTAAACATTGAAATAACTTGTCAAATTGTCAATCCCAAGTGAGATTTATGTTCACCAATTGCAGATATTCCACTCAGCAAACCAGCTAATATGACAAAAAAAAAAAAAAAAAAAAAAAAATGTTACCTTTTCTTTCTTTCTACAGCAAATCTGTCTCCACACCTCAGAAACTTTATCAGTGTGTCCATACTACATTAAACTCCTTAATTAAAAAAAATATAGTCCCTTTACATGCATGAAAAAAGAGTCCAGATATGTTTCTGTGAGTCTCTGGATAAAATTAAGGCATTTCTGCATTTCAACAACCATAATACTTAAAATGATCCAGGTCAATGCTGGCCGCTTTATATTGCAAATAGGTTTTAAATATACAAGTCACATCACAATCACAATATTTAGCTCTTTATTTGCAATCTGATATCCATAATATGTAACCAAAAACCTAGATTTTATGCAAACCAGACCTAACATATTGTATACTTTCTTACCTTTATCACCCAAGTAGAATCACTAGTCGCTGATGTCAGAGAAGGACTAGCTGTGTCTCTCTGTAAAATATTTAAAGACAGAATTTGACTAGAAATGTTAATTCTGAGAAAAGCGTGGCAATAACTAACCTGTTAAAATAATTCATTCTTGCATAAATATTCTGGTAAAGGGACACTTTTGCATAGTGTGCTTGATATTGCAGCACTTATCAATGCGATAATTCTCTGAAGTCTGACTATTAAGTGACATGTTTCGATACTCAAGATACTTACAAACGTAGGGGTAGGTACTGACACTGTCTGCTTAAGACTGTTCTGGCTTACATCATTACCACTCTGAGCTGAGGCTACCAGCCTGAGGGCAGTGAAGAAACCCTGTAAAGCCAAAAAGGGCGAGTCTAAATTAACTCAGCAAAGAGACAAGAGAATAGCAACAGCACTGTGCAATCACCTATTATCAGTTGTGTGAATGGGTAAAGTTGTGAGGGTTAAAAAAAAACATACAAAAAGGAAAGACTGAGATACAAACAATAAATCTCAAAGAAATAGTAAAATATAGCAAAGTATACAGCTTACCCGCTTGTCCAAGTAGCCCTTTCTTTCTGGGTCTGATAAATCCCATATCTGAGGGTTGAGAATGAGGAATGATATGTTACAGAACGTGATTCTGTAAAGACTGACTATGAGTGAAGAATAGCACTGTGAATCAATTTATATCCAACAAACCTCTGTCTATTGATTTTGATGGTCTTTTATGATTATAATTACTAGCTTTTGTGATTAATTTATTATAAACTGCTGTAGAAAGAGTGACGTTAATCTTATTCCACTATTATTGAGTGATAGCAGAAATTTCTAAATGAGTATAAAAAGGCTCTGGACCAACAACAGCAGATTGAGCTCTAGTGTGGCTTACCATGCCCAGAGTACTGTCTGACAGGCCTGATTTCTTCAGGAACTGAGCTGCTTCAGCTGCCCCAACTTTCCCTGTGTTTCCAGGATCCACCTGCACCAACCAAGACAAGATTTTAGGGGGTGACATTATAGGCGGAAAGTACAGGATGACTTGTGCAGATAGATTAGGATCATTTGTGGCAGATCTTCAAACAAGTACAATGTTTTGTTTTAATGCTGGTAAGCAATCCAATGAAGTATCTGACAAATGTGCTTACCTGTCTATAAAAGTTCTCATATGCAGGGTTTCCACTTGATATCTAAGTCATAGGGAAAGAAATCCAGAAAGTCAACAACATACAGAAAGACTAGGACTATTAAACTATAAAGTTGTGAAACTGTAAAGCTGCAATGTTCTACAAAATGCAGAAACTCCAGAAATTGTAGTAAAATCTGTAAACACACATGATGCTAAATGTAAATTTAAACAATAATTTAATCACAGACAATGAGTTGAGAACTATTTACATTTACTTACTTAAACATATTTGTATTGTCCTGAGGTTTTTTCCCCCAAAGGATAATATTTCTACTTTTCTTTTACTGTAAAGTGTTTTGAGTACAGCAGAGAATCTGTAGATTTCAATCTGTTACTGTTATTAATGATTTTTTTTCTGTTCTGCTAGTTTAGCTGCTGGGCTGCTTTGTGAGTGGTCAAACCTTTAAATGTGGCACAAGGAACTCCCAGCACACCCTTCCTACACTGGAAGATGCTGCAGTTCTACAGTGAGGTTAGCACATCTTGACCCGATACTGAGTTGTTTGTTGGAAAAGCACCTTTACTTCTCACTGAAACGCTTTTTCAACACCAGTAGCACTGATTAAACCTGAGTATGAGGTTCGGACTATTCTATAGAAATAAGGCGTGCAGAAATTAAGTCAGTGCATGAGTACAGTAAGTTCGAACACACGGTTCTAACTGCCATCTGTCAAAAGAGAATTTACCGAGTGTCTACAGGATCAGCTGGGGATGATGGAGCGAAATGCTGCAATTCGAGTATTTCAGCTATAAAATCGTAATATTAACGACAGACAACGATTATTTTGGATGGAAAATATCCTACTTAAGAGCGAGAGCCTTTATCCTAGGTTTTAAACGAACTTTCTTCCAGCTCGGAGCTCCGTTTCACAACACGATAGCCTAGCAAGCCAAATTATTTCCTCAATTTAGTCATAAAACCACTCCAAACTGCCAGGTGAACTCTACTCTGATCATAATGCAGCCCTTCTGAACTAAGACAATCCTTGCTCGTGGTTGTACGGAGGCTCCAGGTAGAGATAAAACAGAACCTAAACTTTAAAAACATTACCTGAGTCAGTGACATGAGCGCCGCCATGTTTCCTGATCCTATCCGCGTTCACGAGCACGCGCGTCGAAGGTTAAACTGACCAAATAAATAAATAAATAAAGTTGTAAATAATTAAAGTAAAATTTATCTACAAGGTTTTTTTGTTATAAAAAATTAAGAAACTTTTAGGTACTAGAAACTTAGTTTTTGTTTGTTTTGTTTTGTTTTTGTACATGAAATTGTTGACTGTAGAAAATATTATGTTGGTATATTATTTGCTAATATTGCTAATATCACCATCCACCCTCTGTCATACACTATAAGGACAAAAGTATTGGGACATCTCTTATAAGTTATTTAATTCAAGTGTTTCCCAATCATACTCATTGCCACAGGTGTACAAAATCAAGCATTCCAATTCATTTTTGGACAACGCCATGCTTTCAACTTTGTGGACACCGTATGGTGAATGACCTTTTTTATACGACCATGACTGTGCCCGGTGCACAAAGCAAGATCCATAAAGATATGTTTGGATGAGTTCGGTGTGGAAGAACTTGACTAGTCTGCACAGAGCCCTGACCTCAACCCCATCCAACAACTTTGCGATGAACTGGAACGGAGATTGCAAGCCGGGCCTTCTCGTCCAACATCAGTGTCTGACCTAATAAATGCTCCACAGAATGAATGGGTGCAAATTCCCACGCAAAATTCCTTTTCGCAAAATCTTGTGAAAAGTCTTCCAAGCTGCAAAGACGGACCAACACCATACTAAAGTCTATGTATTTGAATCCAACATAATTAAAATCCCTGTTGGTGTAATTGTCAGGCGCCCCAATACATTTGTTCATATAGTGCACAAATAAAGACAGAAAGAAAAAAGGAAGTTAATAATGAAAGTACATTTTTGTTTAACAAATTCGAGTCATTTTTGTTTTAAAAATAAGGTCAGGAAATTAAATTACTAGGTTTTACAGTGAAATTTGTTTGGTTTCGGTATTGTCTTATTTTGGAGTGGGATTTGTACATGAATAAAGGCAGTTTCATCATGTCGATTATCTAAAATATTATGTTGGTGCCTCATATTTTTGCTAATATTGCTAATATCACCCTCATATCACCCTCAACCCTCTGGCATGTGGCACAGCTTGGGTGTCCCCTGCGTTTATCATTTAGTACAACATTCAAATTAGTTATTCATCCATTCATTCATTTATTTGTGATTAACCAGTAACATTTAACTTCACCGTGAGTGCTTGTAAGAAGCATTTCTGCAGTTACTGAAGAAAAGTGATGGAGAAGTGGCTGAACACAATATGCCGGTGATGTGACCAATCAAGAGGCTTTAAATAAAGTCTGATATTAGACTTAGATAATTTTTCAAGAGTATCTCAACGTTCGTGCAGACAAAAATATCATACAAAATGTCATAAATCGCTGCTTCTTCTTGGCTGTAAATCCACACAGCGTGAATATTCTCAACAGTTTAGCTAGCTTTGTTGCGGTGCTGCGATTTCATTTGAAATGTCTCCATCGTGCGGACAGATTTGGAACTGCAAGATACCCCCATCTTCTCTTCTCCCCATTTCTCTGTAATTCATTCGTTTCTCTTACAAAATCAAAGAACAGAACAAAACGGTCTTTCTCTCTATCTCTCTTTCTCTGTGTATCTGTTTCCATCTCTCGCTCTCTCTACACACACACTAACACACACACACACACACTTTAATTCCAAGCACTGATCCTATGATGCTGCCTTGCTTTTCGAATTAAACGTGTATGGCAAAGATGAAGAACATTAATTATTTAATTATTAATCGCAAAATTACCCCACGGGCTTACTTCTTTTCATCTCAAAGGAATCCTGTGTAATAAATGTGCTCACTGTGCAGTGCTATGATGAGCTGGGCGCTACAGATTGTAATGGCAGGGAGTTTAGAAAAGCTAAATGATGTAGGCAGCAAAGCCCTATTTTTTGTGAAACTTTCCCAAAAGTGACATTCATTGACAAAGGTCTGGGTTAATCTGGCCTGATGGTGTAATGTGTTATGTCCATGATTAGCAGTATAGAAAGTTACTCCATTAAGTCACATTTTCCTGTAACTTTTCTCCCTACCCACATCCCCACCCCACACACACACACACAACCTTGTGTTTTATTTTCTACAAAACATTTATGACATATTTGGTGGGATTTTGTTCCATAAATTATAAAACATTTTCCCTTCAAATTTCTCCAACATTTAACCACCTATATATCATTATTCATGATTGGTGTTTTGTACTGTTTACACACTTTAGTAGATGTGCAATGTGTGCAATATTGTTATAGACTATACTGCTACATGAATTGTCACTTGTACAGAACTACTTACCCCAATGTGCCTTTACTGTCACTTACATTTGTCACTTTTCCCCCAGTGTGCAGTTACTGGTACTTTGTCTAATGTTCAAAACACTACACCCCCCAACCCATGTGTACATGTTCATACTTTTCCATATTCATGACTTTTTATTTTTTCTTAGGATATCTACTTTAATATTATATATTGCTTACTCTTAAATTTCGGTAGGACATAAATGTTGGGTGACTTGGGTTATTTCACTGTGATGATCCTTTGCTACCATGCATATGACAAATATCTAACCTTGTTAGCTTTGCTGATGACACTCCAGTGGTGGGCCTCACCAGTAACAAAGATGAGTCAGCACACAGACAGGAAGTGGGGCAGCTTGCAGATGGCAATCTGTCTCTTAATGCTGCTAAAAGGGAAGTGATTTGCTGAGTTCAGGAGAACCTGTGGTGATCACCCTCCACTCCACACTGATGGATCAACTATGGAGAGTCAAGAGCTCCTTGGTGTACTCATGACCAACAACCTCAACTAGACCTTCAACACCACCTGCTTAGCCAAGAAAGTGCAGCACTGACTTCCTTTCTGACTGAGGAGGATCTAGAAAGCATGTTTGGCAATTAATCTGCTCTGGAGCCTTCAGCAATAAAACCCTCCCACCACAAGTGTTGCAACAGCAAGACCACCAGCATTGAAAATGACCCCTCTTAGCCACCTCATGGATTTTTGGTCCTCCTGTTGTTTGGGAAGAGGTACCGGAGCGTCTGATCCACCACCACCAGACTCTGCAACAGCTTCTTCTCCCAGGCAGTCAGATAATTGAATGCATTGCTACCTTCAGAATCCATTTAGACTAATCAAGACCACTCACAGCTAACAGACTCGTCGGGCTGCGTGAAGAGTGATTAGAGGGGGTGCCATTCTGCCCACCCAGAGAAGCCGATGTTCTTTCTTGGACTCCTCGCTATGGATGGCTACGGCAACAGGAGGGATGAAACTTGTAATGGGATCCTTTATTTTATACATTACTCTGCTACATGAACTCTCCTCCCATTAGGTTTCATTAATAAATTTATTTATTAAAACTTTGGCATCAATTATAGACAAGTACGTACTGAGACAATTTTCCAAAAAAGCACTTTAGCATTAACATCACCTTTGCAGGCATGATGCTTTCTGTGCTGCGAATGCACTTTTTGGGAACCAGAACCTGATCTGTTTTAGTGGCATCAGTACTTGGCAGAATACAAATTACAAATTAAGTCCATTCTGGCCCTATTGGTCTTTTTTTTTTTTTTTTTTTTTTTTTTTAAACTTACAGTGTGTAAAGACTGGGTGTGCAGATCTATTATGATTCTGGGATTTCGGTCAAAAAAAAAAAAGTTACCAGAACAGTAAGAAACAGGGAAAAAAAGGGCACCATTTTATGGACAAACATTACAAATTTAAAATGTACACCAACTGCATAGACGGGATAAGCAATTTTTATGAGGTGAAAACTTGTTTCTGATGAATAAATAGAACTGGAACAAACTCATTTTTCGTTAAGAGAGAGAAAAGAAATCAGTGCCAAAGGAGGGAAATATTTAAATTCCAAAGTACATACTGACAACAGTACTAACTCAAACTAAAAACCCATTAATCTCCATCTGCAATTTCGACATTTGACAATAAGATGGTCTTCTGCAAACATTTAATCCCTCTTGCATGGGACACCACGTTCCCACTGTTCAGAAACCCTTTCATGAGCCATGTCGTGAACAGAAGCAACATGTTTAGGCCTTTAACCAGCAACCAACTTATATACAATAGAGTAAACATCAATAATTCCTGTTTGTGTGAAGACTTCACACCAGTTCTGAGGTGCTGACCACACTATGGAACGATGCAGAGGGAAACTGACCGCTTGGTCAAAGGAGTTGGGGGGGGAGGGGAAAAAAAAAAAAAAAAAAAAAAAAAAAGCATAGGACACGTAACTGATAGCTTTTTGATGAGGTAACGGGACAAAATACCCCACCCAGGTCATTAAACCCCATACCTTATCCCCATTCAAAACAAACACAAAACAAACATACATTAAATTTCTCTGTTGTAGATCTCGCTTGGGGTCTATTTCACAAATCACGATTTCTTAGCTGGATAACTCAGGCCAAAAACAAAACAAAGTAAGAGATTTAAATTGGATTATCTTGACTTTGGGCTTAAATGATCCAGATAACTGAGAAATCCTGCTTTATGAAAAAAAGATACTGCCACCTTCCCACAAAATATCAAACCCCCCTCCCCGACACAAAAAGTGACTAAAAGAGAGTCACATTCCAAATGGCATCCCTTTCTACTGGATGCCCTGCAGTTGCTGTGGTGACCACAGAATGTTGTACCACTTCAGAGTTTACAGTTCATCTTTAGCTTGAGCCTGGTCCTCCTCGCCCTCAGCCGCGGGCTCGTCCGTCTCCTCCTCTTCCTCCTCCTCCTCCTCCTCCTCCTCCTCTTCCTCCTCTCCTTCTTCCTCCTCTGCCGCCGTTTCCTGCTCCTTACTCTTTTCCTCTTCCTCTTTGCGCTTCTTTTCATCCTGTTCCTCCTTCATTTTCTTCTCGGGGCCCTGCAGATTTAGAACAATGTGTTCTCTCTGTTCAGCTTGAGCAAACCACTTTTCTTTCTTTTTTTTTTTTTTAAGAAGTAAAACCTATAATGCCTTCAAGCAAATATGCATTAGTGCACTTGAGACATGAGCAGTGAATGAAAAGACAGTCTGAAAGGACTGAAAAAGTATCCCTACTTGTGCAATATTTGACACATTTTTAAATACATTCAAATCAATCAGCTTTACCTTTGTAACTCCCCAGGTTTCTTCTCCAAATTCTTCTGCTGCCTTCACATCGTCTGTGATCAGGAAGTTGTCGAAAATGGTACCGGATTTCACCTGATATGATGAAAAGATCAGTCAGATGCTTACCATGTCAGACAAATATAGATTTTTTTTAAAGCAAAGGTATAAGAACGCATTTATAGATGCTGAATAAAAATTAGGGCTGCACATTGTTAATAATCATTGCAATATAGATCTTTGCAATATTATGGCAGAAGGTCAAAAAATGTGAGAGTTTCAATCCATTTCAGACTTTCAAATGTTATTAAATGTTGGTCAGAAATAAGGACTAAAGTAAACTTTGAATCATGTCCATCAGGGGTCAGGCATACTGCAATGTGTAGCATTGTAATGGCAATATGATGTTTTGTTTCATGTCATGCAGCCCTAATAATCAGGATCGCATCTCCCTGTGAAAGGCTTTAAACAGTGATGCATCTTAAGCAGTGAAACACACCTGCCACAGATCCAACCCAATGACTCCAATGTTGTCAAACTTGTAAATCTCAGAATCAGGGCTGTACTCAGGGTTGTCAATCTCAGGGTGCACCCAGACACCTTTGTAGTTGGGGTTATCAATCTGCTTAGGTTTCCACTCTCCCTGCGAGGATGGAAGCAAATTCATAAATACAGGAGAGCATGAACATGTATGCATTTCATAACAAAGCTAACAAGATTTGGGGGAAAAGGTATCTCCATCAACTTGAACTATCCTGAGGTCACAAAGGCTGCAGTCAAACCAAGTCAACAGCAAAAAAAAAAGCTGTGGATAAGAAGTGCCTCAACTAAATCAAGTGGAGCATATACCTTGTAGTCTGGGTTGGGGATCATGGGGGGCTCCCACTCTCCATCCATGTCCTCATCCCAGTCTTCAGGTTTCTTAGCATCTGGATCTGGAATGTTCTCAGGCTTGTCCCAATCCTGAGGAAATGCATGAATAAATACAAAAAGTTAGTTACACAGGACATGGTGTATATGGTATACACTGCTCAGAGGAAGAGAATGTATCTGTCAACAAACTTGGGGGAGGCATCTGGAGTTTTCTGTTTTTTATGCTCTTTTCCTTCACCTCCCCCTTCTTTTATAAGCTGCTCCTCAATTTATTACCCAGGAGGGTAATAACACAGGCTTGGTGACAGGTTAAGTTATCCTACCACAGCTTTACATATCCTGGTCATGAAGCCTCTGTCCTGCACAAGAGGCTTTTAATGAGCTAATTAGTTGGATCAAGTGTGCTGGGAGCAATGAAACCACTGAAATGTGCCCGAAGGACCAGGGGTGGGGAATACTGCTATGCAAGACAAATAAAATGTTACCCCATGGGGTTTCTACCTGCAAATGTCACTACTTCCAAATGCATTGCTTAAATGATGCATTTATCAACTAAAGTGATCATAGTGTACCTCAGGCTTGGTGTCAGACTCATCATCAATTTTGGCACGGTCATCCCAGTCTTCTGGCTTCTTAGCCTCTGGATCTTTGATTTTCTTCGGAGGCAGGAAATCCCAGTCCTCCTCCAGAGAGCCTGACTCCACCTTCTCATTATCAATCTTCACCTCATAGGTCTGATCCGGCTTCAGGATGAGTGTGTACAAGTGAGTCAGTTCATCATCCTGTAGGAGACAACCCCAGAGGAGAAACCATGGTTAGATACCAGTGTGGCAAGAAGAACTGCTAATCGTGAGCAAAGGCCTTCACTGGCAGAAACTTTGGTCTGACATTTCCATTTTACTAAAGGGTACATTTCACACAATGTTTTATCAAGAGAATGCTAAACAATACATGTAGTGAATTTCAGGCATATTTAAAAAAAACAAGATCTTATCGGGCTATGCTGGGAAATGGCTAGATGTTTCTTTTTTGTGGATGATATGCAAACAGTTGTTAAACATTAGTGTGTGACATGCTTAGTTGTGCAATATTTGAACAACTGCATTTGACTGCCAGTGTACACAATAAAAATAAACCACTTAAATCTTAGTAAGAAATCTAACGCTTAATTAGTGCCCACTATGAACTATTTTGTACCATTTTCAAATTTTATAGTTCTACAAGTGAGAACCTGAACTGCTGAAGTACATTTAGTCAGGGTTGTTGGGGACAAACTTACTTTACACTTGATCTCTTTCTTGATGAGGTGGTTCTTGCCTTTGTAGTTGAAGATGACATGGACCTTCTTGGTGCTGTAGCCACAGATATCCGGCCCTGTAAAATGAAATAAAAATGAAGAAAAAAAAAAAAACACACACCTTTTCATTAATGTGCTCACTAGGCTACTCTTCAAATTGTTGGTCACATTCCTCCCCAACACCTCTCATCTCACACCTCAGCCATAGAAACTATAAAAACCTACCAAACATGATATAGTACTGAGAGTCTCCATGCATGTCTGCCTGGTTGAGGTCAGCAGGGAAGACTTTGACGTAGCCGCCACCGCAGTCGATCTTCTGCTCGTGTTTGACAGTGAACTGGATCACCAGGTTTTTCCCCTCATTGCTAAAGGGCTCAAAGCGGGCGGATGTAGCGTAAAAGCGAGCATCTTGGCTAGTTTGCAGGCCTAAACAGACCAAGAATACAACGAAAGGTAAAAATAAGTACAAATCAATAACAGTTTAGACAAACCAATTTTTTTTTCACTCCAAAGGCCTCAGTGGGCTACAGTTCTTTTAAGCTTAGCATTATGTCTGCTGCTTAATATAAAACACCTCAGCATTTCGACTTCTAGTTCTGTGTGGTGAGGTTAGATATTAGATGGCAAATAGAAATGTTTACTCAAAACTACAAACACTGCAAGAATTAATGAACACAAACACTAACTGATCAGCTGCCCTCCATTCATTCAGAGAATGTTGGCACAGTGCTTTAGATAGAAGACAGTCGCAGTAAAGTGCTTTTTAAGCAAAGAGCACCATACTAGCAGTCATTCTTAAGAAGAATTTTTAACACAAAGCACGTTTAGAAGAAGACATGCAATGACCTTACCTTTGTCTTTCTCCACATCACCATAGAAGTTTCCAGAAGTAAGTTTCAACTGACCATAGTCAGATTTGTGTTCCGAGTTCATCCACCGGCTTTTCCACGCATCTGAATAAACAGAACAGATAGTGGTCAGTCGAAGACAGAGGAAGTCCTTGGAGAAACTTAAAGTAATTCAGGAGTTTCTGTCCCAAATAAAAAAGACATTCCAACAACATTAATTTCTAACATTCATAGAACATGTCTTTACATTAAAAGCATGATGAAGATCTACAGAATGTTGGGATCTAATAAACTGCAACTGGCTGTGACATTCCAGGCTTGATTTAGAGGAAATGGAAGGACAGATCTGCTGTCTTGTGGCATTTAAAAAAAACTTCCTGCTTCAGAAAGTCCCATTTGGCAAAAGACTACTGGCACACTGCGGGTTATTACACCTTTTACTTTCGATTTCAGGATGCTTACTTGTGCTGCACTGGTTCTCACTTCTTTAAGTGTGTTCAAAGGATAAGTACAATAAACGGCCCCGTTCTTGGGTCGAATTGAAAAAAAAGAGACTGAAACATATTGGTTGGACCAATCTGGCTACCTCACCACCAGACGGCAGAAAAGTTACAGTAATGACATTCTGGCACTTTAGAAATCCCATAAACTAAATAGGACTATTAAAAATGTTGTATTATTAAGATCTTGCTATGATCAGTTTCCACACCACCAGTGAAACCATCAGTCTCAGGAGAGCTGGGTATGATCTCCTCTAGGAATGGATGTGGGATCTTATTAATTTGGTGAAAACAAGCAAAAATCATAATCACTGCACTAACATTTGCATTTTGGGAAGCTTCTTTGCTGCATTACAGGTCATTTAAGACAGACAAGTCAGTAAAATGAAGTAAGCTGCAGTAGTTAGCCACCTCGCTAGCATAAGAAATGTGAGCCAACTTACCACCATCGAGGAATTGCTCTTGAAAGTAAACAGCTGAATCGACAGAAAACGTCGACAGTGCTAGAGAAAATATCGTGAACAATGCAAAGTTTTGCATTTTTAAATTTTGCACCAGCTTTCCTCTGTCCCCTTCTCCTGTAGTTTGTCCACCTTTACTGCAGGTCCAGGGAGGTTTATCTCTACTTTCAGAGAAGCATGGGTGAACAGATGGCTGTCTCTGATTGGCTCCCAGGCTGACCATCTGACCAATCATATGAACCCACGAAGTAACTGTGGGTCCGCCCCTTGCTTCATACCTCACTCATTTCTTTCATAGGGTGAGTCAACACACAGCGGTCCAGAACCCAGGTCCAGGCCCAAATACCTTCTTACTACACACATATAGTACACTGTTTGGGTTGAAAACACACATACCAAGTGCACTACATAGAGAGCAGAGAGGCATTTCGGACGCAGCCATTAGCCCAATCCCAAATATCTTCTTACTGGTCCTATAGTGCAGTTTGGGCTGAAGAGACACATTCCAGACATTCCTACCACGTGCACTACTTTCTGAGCCACAGCCATTAGCCCAATTCCAAATACCTTCTTACTGGACCTATAAGACACTTTTGGGCTGAAAAGGCACGTTCCGGGACCTTCCTACCCAGGTGCGTCGCTAGACCCCTTCACTGGGGCAAATCCCCAAGTATTTATGTACAGTGCCCCAGTAAAATCTCACGTTCAGCTTTCAACAACCAAATTGTTCATTTGGCAGTGCAAAAATTTTGACTGATTATGTTAAGTAGTGGATGTTTTTCTACTCCAAAGTGTTGCAGCATGTATGGCAATGGGAATATGAGCTAAGCAAGGGTAGCTGGTCGAACATGCACTAAAGCTAAAAAAGAAAAATGATAGGGGTAATGGAGGATGTAGGGCCTCCGTCCCAAATACTTTCTTACTGGACCTATAGTGCACAGTTTGGGCTAAAAAGACACATTCCAGGACATTCCTACCAAGTGCACTACATAAAGAGCAGGGAGCAGTTTGAAACACAGCCGTTAGAGGGGTTTAGAGAAATCAATGTAAGTTAAATTGTGCAATTGAGTGCTTAAACATGCCACCAATCACTATCAGCGTTTAAACAAAGACTTTTAAGGTACAACAAAGAGTTTTAAGTGCTTTAATGCTAGTCACAGTAGCTCCACAAATCAACTTGTGAAATGTAGAGGAAGTCAGCCTGATTCACGTGATGTGACAAGAAAAGGTGTGTTCTTAAGAAAACACCACGTGATCAGTTGATCATGCTGACCTCCCAGAATAATGTGACATTTCTTTACCAGGAACGTGTAATGTGAAGCTAGCTGGGAGCTCATTTATGTGTGATTTTGTGTAATTCTGCTTTACTCTTTTAAACTCCTTCACGTACATGTACTCAAGTAAAATTCTAATAGACTTTTTCTTTCTTGAATTTTTTGTTGCCCTCTATGTTTACAGATGAACAACAGAACGTAGTGATGGAGGAGAGATTTGCCTGGGAACATGCTGAAAATGAAAAAAAGAAAGAGTAAGAAACATTGGGGAAAAAAGGCAAAGAGCAGCAGCAGCAATTCCAAAAGAAGCTGCAAGACACCAGGAGACGCCGCTGTTGCTTTAAAGAGGTCGGGGGCTGCTTAAGAGAGAAGTCGAAAACTGATTAATGTCATAGAAGAGGTCTGTGAACAGGTCTGGGCTAATTATATCTTTAGCACAAAGGATATCCAGACTGACCAGCTCTTACAACTACTTCCCCAGTGGAGTGGACGTCTGTGGGATGTCAGCAGATAATGTGGTCTAGTACAAGAATGGGAAATTTCAATGTAAATGCAATGCAATGCTCTCATTTGCAAGAAAATGTTTAGATCTAGGCTTCACTTCATTTATTCATGGAATCCCAGTATTTATACTTCAAAAATGTATCTGCAAGTTTGTATATCATTATACTTTCCACAACCTGTACTTTTAAAAGAAAACTGCCAAAAAGAGTTGGTTTACAGAAGAACCATTTTCAGTCCCCTTAAGCACATTTTGAATGATGCACAAAAAGAACCTTCTTTTCTCACCTTCCCCCAGAACAGATAAATGTGGACTAAACCTTTAAGTTTTCAAAGGTGAAACATCATCGACACTGGGTAGTTTAGTCCAAGACAAGGCTTAATCCGGCCACTGGCATTTAATAAACTACCAAAAAAGGTTCTGGCTGCCCGCTGTTTCACTTGGTGAATGGGTTAAATGCAGAGGTAGAATTTTGTGCTGTTCACACTGTGTGCTGTGGTGTGTTCACGTATGACAGAATGGTCACTCTCAAGAAGGGAAACAAACTGCTGGACCCCAAGATCTCAAACACTAAGGGAAGAAAAAGGAAGAAAAAGGTATGAGATAATAAATAAAGAATGACTAAGGAAAATAGGGTGTAAACTGAGGATGCATAGTAGAAAATGCTTTAAAGAACAAACAAAACTTCTAGATGAGCTATGTTCTTTAAAACATTGCTCAAGAGAAGATGAGATGCTGTGGCAATAAAAAGCTCACAGGAGAATGCTACATTTCCTGATTGGAATATCTTCTGAGCGTGGAAAGCCCACACTGCACTGAAAAAGCTTGCTCTTGTACATGTTAAGAAAAAAAAGGTTCATGTTAATTGGATTAATTGATTTATAATGACTAGTATCATTAGTTAAATAATGATCAGTTAATTAAAATGTAAAATGAATATAATGATTCCAAGTGTTAAACATTTAGTCTAGTTGGTCAAGCCAAGTAAAAGGTAGTGAGCCGTGTTTTCGGTTTTATGGAATTTCCTCCAGTGTCACCAGTGTCATCATTTTAAATACATCACGAAAGGTTTGTCATGGTGCGCCTCTGCAGAATGTTGTTATTTCCCATGGGCCCCATTGGCTGATTCTTGGTCCTCTTTCCTGCATCCTCATTTATAACATCCTGAAATCGCCCTGCCTCCCACTTTTTTAATATTGGGTGTCTCTTTGTTTCCGTCTCAGTGTATTCATTCTTACCCTCGCTTGGGCATACACATATAATAAGTTCTATAATGTGGCTTATGGGATATCTTACTTGTTAGGCTGGAAGAGTGAGTTACAGTATTCTCTGTCTTAGAGTGTGATTTGAAAGTGATAAGCCCTTTCTGTTGATCACTTATAAGTCAGCTCTGCATTGGACCAACATCAGCCACATAAACACTAGTATGTTTATATTTTGACAAGCCTTCATGTACTGAGTTGAGTGCTCCATGCAAATGTGAAGCAAATGTGAAAACACAAGGCTAAGGGTCTTCTATAGTCAAATAGAGCACATTTGCATCTATTCACCCACTTGTCATACAGCAGTTTAGTCCAGGTCATTCATGCTGCCTGCACTGATTATAAACTGAGGCACAATACAGAGCAGCTCTAACAGAACCTCTTTACATGTAGCCATCTTTAAGGCACACTAAAAAACATATTGTATTGACAAAATTAACTTTGATGAAAGCCAGTTTATTTATGCCCGATATTATCTTGCCTAAAACACACAATCTCCATTCCAGTTCATCCCAAAGGTGTTGGATGGGGTTAGGATCAGGGCTCTGTGCGGGCCAGCCAGGTTCTTTCACACAGAACTCATCCAACCACGTCTTTATGGAGCTTGCTTTGTGCACTGGGGCACAGTCATGCTAGAATAGAAAAGGTTCTTCCCCACAGTCTTTCCCATAGGTTGTTCCCTTTAGCATTAAGATTGTCTATCACTGGAAGCAAGGGCTGTAGCCCAACCCCTGAAGAGCTGCTGTGTCCCAATACTTTTGTCCATATAATGTAAGTGTGTGTGTGTGATTACTGAATTTGTCAAGCCAACAAAGCACTTGAATTTAATTATGTATTCTATATATATATATATATATATATATACTGCAGAACTTGTGTCCCTGTTTCCACTATGCTTTTAAGTTTGGGTCCACTGTGATCTCGTAGTAAAGGGAAAGATAGCTGCAGTTCACCTTTTTTCCTATAGGTGTCCCCTTTACTCCGCTCACATTTGCCCTAATGCAAATTAGTCACTCAAATCTCCAGCTCAGTTATTCTACATAGCCCAGTAGGGCAGTAGAGGACCGCTATCAGCGTGGGTATTCTCTGCTATTATTTGTGTTATAAGTCTGTAATTAACTTAAGAAACGTCCCAGTTTTTACTTTACGTGTTTTAGTTTGTTGGTGTTAGTTCACGTCTCCTACAAGGTCTCCTCACTGCACAGCCCACTGCAAAGTCACATTTATTAATTTTCAGTAATCTTCACCAGTAGTTAAAGAAGAATTCCACAGATTTTTCAAAATATCTGTATAATTCAGTGGTTTTAGTAAAAGACTGTGTCAACCCACCCTCTCTTTTGACCATGAGTGTATTTATTTTTACCTCGTTTCAAGTCAAAATTTTATTTCATAAGATTTAAATCAGTGTCTCAGGCAACAGGCCGTGTATTTGTAATAATTTAATGTAATAACCTCTGGTTGGACGTCTGGTTCTGGTTATTGCCACCACTATGAATATTTCGGACTCTAAGAGGAATGGAAGAATTCACATCAAATCACTCTTAAATCACTCACAAATGTAAGAGAAATCAGCGATATTTCCCATATTTAACCTTTTCCGAATGTTCTATTTGCATGTTCTTTGCATTTTTGTCATTTATTAATTTTTTTAATTATATTTATTTCTTTATTTTTACTATTTTTGGACACAAAAAACCTTTACACTGTACCACTCATTTTAATAAACCATACAATATATAGAATAAATAAATATAAATATTGATGCTGTCACGTATTTTTCACCAAAAGAACATGCGAACAATAAAGAAAGAAAAGCAGAAAAACAATAAAACAGAAGGACCAAACAATCTCATCAGCCCGTCGCTGATGATGTCACGTGAGGAGGCTGTTGAAATCAAATCGTATTACTTCCGCTCAGTTCCTGTATTATGTCCACCATAAAACATGTCCTCCTAATCAGCGAGTTAACTACAGCTCCCTCCACAGCGTGACCATCAAACGACTGCACACAATCAATTCATTATTATCAGACCTCCATTTGACTGAGAAAAACAAAAAAAAGCTTTTAGCCTTTTCCAGTGCCTGCAAGTGGAATTCTTAGAACGCTGGAGTGGAGTTTTCTCATACATATCTGAAGTGGAAGGGGAGTTTCTGAGGTGCAATTTAAGCCTTTTGTGCTTCAGAGTGTTTTGTGTAATGGTCATCAGCCAAAAATATGTAATATTTGCATACACTGTTATACTGAGACATTATTTTAGGTTTATTTTTACATGCTTTAGACTTGGATAGTTATCACTTCAGCATGCTGTTTCCCCTCAGGTCTATTTGTAGATGTTTCCATGGGTTTATATACCAGTCATAAGTCATTTTTACATGATTTTTAACCTCTTTTTTTAATCTCAATCAGGCTAGTTTTGTCATTAAGTCTTTAACAATGATATATATAAATATAGACTATATTATCTGAATTATGTTTATCTCAGATTGGCTGCATTGTGTTGTGCCTCAGTGTAGGCTTAAACACTACTTATAGCTTCAGGGCTAATGGGTGGGGCTAAATTGCTGCAAGATAAATAGGAAGATGTAAGTAAATATGTTGTGACAAAAACAATCATTTCATAATTTATTCAGCATACATTTAACTGAGAGTGAGTGACACGATGTGTCAGTTTTGGTCAGTTTTACTTTAACCCTTTTAATAAAAAGGCTTATTATTTACTCATTAAGACTTAATCGGAAATTAGGATGGGCCCTAACTGTACATTCTACATAATAAACAGACCAACATTCCACTAAAGATTTACTCAGTTGAGATTTACTTAAGAAATTGAATCCTTGCTGAAATGCTCAGTGGTCAGCCTCTGCTATAAAGACCTTGACCCACAGGTCACCCTCTGACTGACCCTGTCCTGATCCTAGTCAGAAGCTCCATCAGACCAACTCACACAAACTGCACTGATGACTTTGAGTCCCATCTCCTGCTCTGTCAGCTCCCAGAGCAGTGGTTTTGCCACATATAAGATTTATACAACCTTCCCTTTACCTCAAAGTTAAGTTAAAAGGGACAAACACAGGCAAAATTCAGACTTTAAGGTATAATACAGTATCAGATGTCATATAAGCAAGGAACAATACCAAGGAAAACCAAATTTCCCTCCTTTTTTAATAAAATGCTATTTTAAAGGATTTTTTAAAGGACCCTATTTGAATGAGGCTCAATACAAGGGCAATCAGAACATAATTCATTTTCGTATATAATTTTTAGGCTTGAAACACACTCAACACACATGTTTGAACGCAAGTCACGCTGCTCGACCAGTGCTTTGCAAATAAATGCATGTGTTTCTACAAATTCAAATCACCCGTTCTCATGTTTCGTTCTCTGTGGGGTTTCAGGGATTTGTGTTTCTCTTCTTGATCTATTGGAATGATGATGCGTTGTCTATTTGAGTGAATTAAATATGCAAAGGATTAGTTTTGCTGCCTTGATAGTCAACTGGACAAAATCTTTTAGGTAGTCAAAACAGCTTGGCCCGGTTTGACTTTCAGGACACAGCTTGCTTATTAATTGTATTGAAACAAATTTCAGAACACATTCAGCACAAATTTCAGAACAAAGTGTGTGAAAATATGTTTGAGTCGCTTAAAACGTTTGTGTCCTTGCATGAAACATGTTTGGCACAGGAACAAAAACTGCCTGATTAGTGCTAAAACAACTGTCTGGAAAATGATTGTGTAAAAATGAATTTCCTTTGTTTTTCAGAAAAACGCAGGCAAAATTACATGATACTAATTGGTGGACATGAGCTTCCAGTGCTGGATACCCTGTAACTCCAGTGTCAAACTGAAGAAACAGATGATCTGGCTTAAGGGAAAAACTGAGATAGTAAGATATGTTTGACAAAGTATCACTTTAATCAGTTGCAACTTCATGCACGGTTGTTAAGGTGCAACATAAACATGTACATTGTCTACTGCTAGACTCCGTCGCTTCGATCTTATTCTCAAAGAGCCGTATGCTTTTTCAGCTAGTCTGCGGAAGTAACATGCAGCGAGAGGGAACCTCCAGCCAGACCTGAGGGCAATTTGGGCCTGGCCTTTCAGGGGAGAAAAGTGACTCCCCCTTCTTCCATTCTATCTCCCCTGGGGAGGGCTGATGGAGTGGAGGCTCATCTCCCTAACGGCCTGGCGCTGCGCCATCAACCAGCCAGCTCCGCCTAGGAGTGGTGGGGCAAAGACAGGTCACTACACACTCACCCCGGTCAGGGCCACTTCACACAGGGGCACTAATGATGTACGGAGGGTGCAGGGGTTTCAGATAGCTAGGTTTAATAGACAGGGCTTTTAAACAATTAAGTTGTTTGTGTACTATTCTTTGTCATTTAAGACATTACATTCAGTGTAATCATGGACTTTGACACAGTATCCTACATGACACGGGGCTTGTCTAATTTCATAAGGAGTAAAGAGAATGCGAGATTTGAAGTTCAGAAGCAATCTAGAAAACTAGCTGTATTTTCCCGTGTTGTTCGGAATTCCTATACATACCACACACGCACAGACGTGAACAGACTATCTTTATTGCGATTGTTAGTGCAAAATATTCACAACATGTATCATCAAATACGTCTAAAGACAGAACATGACAAAATGACCAATATCGTTAACAAAACTGTTGGATAAAATGTTTATATATCTTCTAAAGAGCTAAAGTCTAGATTTCACATTTGTACGCATTTTCATCAGTTAACAAAAAACTGTAGTCTTTGGCTTCTTTGTTGCCTCTTGGTTGTTCATTTATAGAAGGACCTCTGCAATTATGTGCATGAATTATTAGCCATAACAAATAAACTCAAGAAATGTGGGGCATGATACAAGATTGGATTAGGTTCGTTTTCATCATATAAGTTGCTCATCATTTAAGTCTTTGTGTGGTGTCGTCCTGATGGGCCCTTATAGTAAAATAATGACCTGAATATTTTATTCAGTCAACATGGCCCACAATTAGAATTGAGCAACCAAATAAACTGAGCCAAACTGAGATTTGATTAAACCATGGGAGTACAAATTTGCTCCTTTCACGGACAACTTCTGCTTGTAAAGCCTCATGGCTGGTACACAGTGCTGATGGCTATTAGTCAGGACTTCGGCTGTTCGTTTTAGAGTTTTAGACAAAGACAGACGATCAATAATGCGGAGTGATGAATGAACAGTGGGGGTTGTCACACTAAGGGACTCTCCTTCCGCGTCTCCACACGCACTCGCTATGACAGCCAAACAATTGGTTAATGACCTCATACTCTTCAACAGGTTCTGGAGGTCTAAACTTATTTCTTTAAAACACTGTTGAATAAGTGGTCAAACAGACAAAACACTTTGTTCAGGCATCGTTGGAGACACATTCATGGCATAATGCAGATTTAAATTAATTTCATTTTTAATTTAGTATGGGGAATATTAAACCACCAGATGAACCACTTTTGATTGCTTGTAGAAACTTTCTGTGGCTGCTTCTTTAAGGAACTATATTTGTATAAGATGCTTGAGTGTGAAGAACCTTTCTAAAGTACAGAGCCTCCATATTTTCCAAGTTCATGGAAGAACCCATAAAATAGTACATTAATTGAAGGTTCTTTGCAACTTTACAATTGCGTAACTCATTTACAAAAACTGATCTGTAGGGAACTAAAATGAATCTTCTGTGGCGTCCCTCAGAGTACCCTTTGTGGCACATTTACTTTTTATGCACAAAAAGTGTTCTTCATAGCAAACCATAGACAAACCACTTTTGATTCCACAAAGAACTATTCTGTACAAGACATTTGAAGAACCTCCACATTAATTAAGTAAAATGTTTGAAACCAACCTAGATTAATGAACCTTTATTTTTTCTGAAAATGGTCATAAACATCTTCTGATCTAACTTGGTAAATGCATGGGACTGATATTGTCTGATGCCATGGATTAAAATATTCTTTTTCTGGCCAAGTTTCATTCAGAGGACAAAATCTCACAATGCTGCTTAAAGAAAGCCGTGCTGAGATCAGCAATTGAGTTTAAGGAATGTGTAAAAACACAATGTGGAATAACAATCTGGTCTACTATATACTGGACGCTAGGCAAGATAGACACCTGATGGTGACTTGGGGTCTAGCATTAACCTGTATAAATGCAGTTAATGAGGTGTTAAGTCAGCCCAGTTTAGCCCCATGCCGGTCCTGAAACCTGGCCCCCTGAGTTGCCTTTAACAGATGGGTAAAAGCTCCTGGAAGCAAGCAAAGGAGAAAATCTTAAGTAGCTCATCAACTTTATAGCTGTAGAGTGCTTTCTCGGAATTCTTTCGTTTCTGAAAAGTGTCTGTAGATGAGTCTCAAAGTGAAGTCTGTAGCCGAGGCAGGAAAGACTTTGCTAGAACTGGTGTATAGAGACTTCTCTCCTCTGACAGAAGAACCTCTGCAGCGCAGTATCTCATTACAGCCTCTGCAGCGCATTTCGTTACAACCTTTGCGGCGCAGTATCTCACCACCTGCAACTGTTTTGTGCTGCACGTGAGGGCCTGAGGATGACTGAAGGTCTCAAAGGATACACCTGTCGAGTCCTTTAGATTCTGAGAAACGAATGGTGCATGTCTCAGCCACATTTGAAGGATCCCACAAAACTGGACAACTTTCAGTGACACAACAGCTAAGAAATATAACCTTCCCTGGCTGCGTCTTTGACTTTGAGACACGACTTGACTCCAGTCCAAGGCGACGGGTTGACTCCAGTCCAAGGGCAAGACTCTGGCCCGTAGCTCCCTACCACTGCTTTAGATGAACATGTAAAATAATTGCTGCTGCTGGGAATCCAGACTCCAAACATACTTACACTTCTGAAATGTTTGAGGTCCTTGGTGTTCTTTGCCAAGTACAGTCACATACAGTACAAAATGAGTACAAATTAATTTGTGCCAAGATATTGCTACCCTAGCAACAATGGGTAACACTTCAGTCTGTGTTGATGAGCTTCAGATAACAAAAGTGGAGTTTCATCAGGATGTGCATGTGATTCTGAGTTTTTGATGCTGACCAGTGCTTTAGAGTGAAGTCCTCCAAATGATTCAGTGCTGACCATTTACGACAGTGCAGATCATTTACGTTGTCCTTGCACAGTTCTAACACATTCTATGAGCCTTTACACTGTTTACATTTCCCAGCCTTGCAATCCAGTCCTTACATCACATGGGTTGCCAGGTTTTGTCCATTGACTGAATGTGTTCCTTGGCCTTCATCCTCAAAGCTGCAATGCTGGAACTGCGGTCCACATCCTCTAATGGATACTTGTCGTTGAATGTCGGTGGGCACTGGTATGGTGGAGGAGGCATGGGCTGCATGCCCTGGACCATGCCTGGAGATGAATTGAGGAATCCTGGGTGGCTGGGATAAGCGGGCTGCTGCTGGGATAAGTGGCCTGGACCCATGAAGCCTGGAATGCTGTGCATGGGAGTGGCACTAGAAAGCGGGGAGGATAACCACGGGTCTAAGGGCAAGGAGTTGCTCATTGGCCCCACATTGGAGGGCATCGGAGGCCGGTTGAATGACAGCATGGGTGAGTCATGGAGTTTCATGCTGCTGGTATCCATCTTTTCCTGGCGCCTCCATTTTGCGCGTCGATTCTGGAACCACACCTAGAAAACATCAACAGAGAGATACACTTTAAAAAATAAAGGAAGTAGGGATGAACGGTTCTATGACGAATCCTGACTTGCAACAAACCTTTTACGTTATGCTGAGGTTCTTTAAACTAAGACCTTTCTTCATAAATGGGATAAAGGAAAGATCTCAAAAGATACAGCAGGTGAGTCCTTCAAATTCTGAAAAAATGGAGGGGGCATTTCTCTGCACCCTTCAAAGTGGTTCCTCTGATTCGAACTTTTGAACACCCTATAACCTACGTTTTTCTTGTATGTATTTTTTCCTCAGAGGTCCACTTATGACATTTGTGGGGATTTATGTACCAAAAACATAATTTTATACATGGCTATTTTCCAACTTTTTATCTCTTAGAATTAAACAACCTGTTTTTGTTACTGTGTCTTTACGAGAGATATATGTAAATTACCTCTGTTCTCACTGGCTGCCCTGTAATGTATCTCATTCAGTTAAACAATCTTAATATGTTCTTACAGTTGTCTCAAAATGCTAAATATTTGATAAAAAAAAAGACTTGATTTGACATGTCTTTGTGTGCCAGCATATCAGTATGATGTCTGACTGGTGTGCTTTGAATCAGTGTTAGCCAACAAAGACATCTTAGATCTATGTTATGAAACAATGTGTCCTTAATGCATCTTTTTCTAAGTGAGGACAATTCATTTATCTGTAACGTGGACCCTTTTTAGAGTGTAGTAAAGACTTCCGCATGGTGGTATTGAATTACAGATTAAAGGAGTGGTCCTGACTTTGAGGTACTAACAAGATGGACAGGAAATCTTCAAAGCCTCTGGATTAGAGGCCTCAAGGGTCCTTAAACTGTCAATTAAACAAAGCTCCTAGAACAAAGTCTCACCATTTACACTACTCAATAGTCTTCCTATTAACGCATTACCTCCACAGTTTAACACCATTACCTGGTGCTTTTATTTCTGTTCATCCTAAGTCCCATAAAGAGACTCACGGTAGTCAACAATGTAATAAAATTAACGATGATCACTTGTACCTTTACCCAACAAAGTAATGACTTTAACTGAACCAGCTTTTTTCTCCCTCCCCAACACATTACTTGAGGCCTACCTGCACTCGCACTTCTGGGAGATTAACTTTCATGGCCAGCTCTTCACGGCTGTAAACATCAGGGTAGTGGGACTTCTCAAAGGCACGCTCCAATTCGTGCAGTTGGTAGGTAGTGAAGGTGGTTCGGTTGCGCCGGTGTTTCTTTT
This sequence comes from Hydrocynus forskahlii, assembly GCA_037974365.1. NCBI lineage: Eukaryota > Metazoa > Chordata > Actinopteri > Characiformes > Alestidae > Hydrocynus > Hydrocynus forskahlii. Next base: position 33,681,625 of record JBBPCX010000040.1, on the reverse strand, counting down.
TGGGTTGGTCTTCCTCTGGGGGTTCAGGAGATCTGCTGTCACTTTCGACACCTCCGTGGTGAAGATCTCCAAGTTCTCCTTCACATTTGTCACTCGAGAAAAGTCCTGTGTCTAGAAAGATGAGACAAGACTCAGTCTTAGAATGTCTTTTTCTCAACCAGATCTCAGGAGCCCTCATCAAAATCACAGAACTCTTTGGTTTTGTAGTTTGCTATTTCCTTTCTTACACCATTCGGAAGCACCAGCTGGCCTTTATATTGTGTGAAAATTTCATGAGGAATGGACCGAAAGAAACTGTCCAAAATGTCTTGCAATGTCTTAAAATCCTGTTACATTAATGGATGTTAGAGGTAGAAATGTGCTTTGTTGCAAGTTGTTTTTGCACTCCAGTAACTTTGGCAGTAAAATTCCAAAGTCAAATTGAAAGCTGGAAAAATTCAGTTACCGTCAGTGTGACCACAGGATAACCAAAACTTGTAGTGGCAACAAGATTGACAGATCCTTGACTTCTCACCTGGGTCAAATGGGATGTAAGTAATCTAAATCTGAGAACCAACTTCAAGTGTCAAACATGTTCAGTTCCCTTTATAGATCATATTTTCATGCAGTTTTATGTACATGCAGTCTACAAAGCAATAGGAGAAGCACTGGTGAGTTCCATCACGTCTTTCGCTCTGTGCAGTTCCCCTCAGTAATCCCTGAGCAGGCAAACAGATGTCACCTGTTAAACCTGCGAGACCTCGTGTGGCCTCGGCTGCTAATCCATACACTTTAAAACCTCCCTCAGCCTCTTTGTCTCTATGAAGGGGGCCTGCCTGGCAAAAGCAGAGATTTTCATTTCAGGGAAACAGATAAGGAGCGAAGCAAGCCCCATATTGTGGTGGGGGCCAATCACAAATGAATCTAATTAAGTTAGGCTAGATTATCATGAGATCACTGCTTCAGTGTAAGTGTGCGTGAGTGTTAAATGTCTTGCTGTTTGCAGCACTGCAGCTTCCACAGTGGCAGATTTTTTGTTGATTATCTCTTCAAGGCAGATTACCTTCATGGTAGAGAAGTACAGTAGTAATAAAGTGCTATTCTTTTTAAGGGAGAATATGTTATTCTGTTCATTAGGACTACATGATTAATCATTATTCAATCTTTAGTGTGAAATTAGTTTGCATAATGAAATAAGGAATTCAATGACACTATGGATTACATTGCATTACATTACACAACTTTACACTTTTGTAACCACTTACAGAAATGTATGTCTAATGTTACAGCTGTGGGTTTCTCCCCTGAGCTACCCTGAATCTCCTGCATAACTAACAAGTGAATTTAAAGAATGTGAAAAATGTGAAATAGATATTGTCACAACAAACCTGCATTACCTTAAGGACCTTTTTAAATAATTAGCATATGCACAGTGATGTCTCTGTCATACAGAAAACAACACAGAAACATGCCTGTACAGAAAAAATATATACATTATTGTTCCACATTGGTCAGTTAGTAATAGATAACATGGAACAGAATTGATTTAAGCACAGAAATTTTAAATAGTGTAACAACATTAACCAAATATCAGTTAATATTATATGTTCTGAACGCGGTTGTTGTTTGTTGTTTTTTTTAATCATTCATGAATTAATCCTTCATAAGTTTTGAAAAGGACACATACATCTTTTAATGAGAGGACTATTCATGCATCCCAATAAATCTGTGTGCACTATAGGTGAACACTGGCGTTCTGCTTAAAAGGCTAGTGATTGCTTTCCATTGATGTGTGTCCTTTTTTGTGGATTAGCCCATATCTAAATTAGACATCGGCTAGTGTTTAAATCTGTAGAGTTGGCCTTTAAGTACCTCTGTCAACGTAAGCACAGCATTACTGTCTATACATTCTCCCACTAAGGGTTACATAATGTCACACAGGGCTATACCTCAGAGGAGATGATAGAAGCTAGTTTATAGTACACCTTTTTATTCACTGTGACATTTTATTTACTGAATTTACTGAAAATGCAATCAGTAGTATTTGTTAGTGTTAATTATTTTTTCTGTAAATACTTTAGAAAAGGAATGAAGTTCGTATGGTGCACTTAGAAGGATTTGTGTTTCTAAGAGGACAAAGCTCAAGTTCATTCAGTAAAACGTTTGAAAAATAGAAAAGTTCAGAATCTCACAAAGAAAGCAAAGTAAACTAATCAAAGCCCTAGTTAGGAAGTGAGACTACATCCTAAGTCAAGAATAGTGACTTGAGCTTAACAGAAGGCCAATAAACTGGCCACAGTGAACCAGCAAGAAAGAAACTGCAGCGTGACATACTGCATTTCTGTTCAAAACCCAAGAAATTAAAGTCCATCTTTCAGGGTAAATATTGCACACAAGCTTTTATTACAGTTTATTTGATTGTTTTTAAATATCTGGGCCCAACCTCTATTGGTATGTACAAGGTGCTCCTAATTAACTCCTTAAATCATAGGAGTCCTTATCTGGAACCACTTCCTACTTATTTAAATATGCATTACATATGACATTTTTGGGTCGTTAAAGTTGAGTTTTTGTGTATTCTTAAATGGCCTCTAAAACCTACAGGCATTTTTACATTTTTCCCTTAAGTTTGATTAGTATGTAAGCATTGTGAAAGTTTCAACCATTTCATTGCTTTCCAAAGAAAGCCATGCATCTCCATTTTTGATCATTTGAACTCAGCAGTTGCCCTTTATATTGTGTGAAACCGTCACAGTAAATGAGCCAATAAAAATGCTCCAAAATCACTTGTAAGTGAAGAATGGTTTTGCCTTCTCTTGTAAAGTCTCTGTTTTCTCCAGTTCTTGAGATCCATGAATGGAAACCACAAAAACGGCCCATTTTCTATCAATTAATCATTTTTGTGATGAAAAACAAAGGATTTCCATAAATGTGTTGACCTCAGGTGAAAATAGTGAAATTAAATGTAAGAAATTGATATTTTCAAATGAAAAATGAATAATAAGCAATTTTCTCACCATGATAAGCAGGCTGCTGGGAGTTGTCCGACAAGTTGGGCAGGTGAATGTATGGGTCCGAGGTCACCTGCTTTCCCTGTCCCCCCAGATCATCTCCATCCACTTTATGGCTCCCCACGGGCCTCACAGAGTTAAGCAAGGGGTCCTGGTCTTTACTGAAGCCCAGAATGACGTCAATGCTGTGAACTCGGCCCCCGACACCTGAGCCGCCTCCTTTCCCCAAGTCGTGGTAGTTGTCCGATGAAAGGCAGCCATCGTCCGCCATGTTTATGGTATCCAGAGACAAATGCATTCGAACCCACTCTTTGGGTGTGACTCCTCACAACAGCAGTGTGGACCTTATGTCCGGACCGAAGAATCCAATGTAATGAACTGAAGATACAGAGAATGAAGGAGGTACTCAGATAAAGATTCAGATGCAAAAAGGAACCATCTTCCCAGAGCAAACTACATAGCTTGCTTCTCCAGTTTGCTGTTAGAAAAAGGAAACGTGAATAAAATTTTTAATTCATGGCAACTCAAATTATGAGGTGGCAGAGAAAAGTCCAACGCTCCTTAAAAAACAGATGCCAACATGGCCCTATAGAAGAACCATGTTTGGTCCCCTAAAGAGCCTTTCAGTAGATGGTTCTTTAAATAAACCTGTATTTATGATGTTAGAGAGTGAAAAAAAAAAACATTTTTGTTTAAGGAGCTTCCATGTATTGTAAAGCTTTTTTGCTACTTAGAAGTTTGTTGTGGAAACAGCATCCAAGTCATGAACGATTATTGGATTGTTTTTAAGGGTTAAGAAGTCAGAATCAAGAATCATAGAGAAAGTTAGACACATCTGTAATGACTTTTCTGTGGTGCTCATTCTTCTAATACAAACACTGAGATTTTATCATGCCAAGTCTTTGAACATTTATAGATGCCAACAAGTAATTGCTTAGCAGTCCCCAAAGAAAACATCTTTACCCAATTACCTTGCGAGCAGTAGTATATGGATTTAGTAGAATATGAAGATTAGATAGAGTCTTGTACAACAATGTGGGTGTTTGTTTGGTTGATTTTTTTGGCGATTAGTTCTATAAAGAGAACAAACACAAATCTGACATTTTCCTCACATTTTAGTGCACATTCCTTATTTATTTGCTGAGATTAGCATATTGGAAAAAAGAAAACGTAATATATAAAATGTGATAACTTTCAACCAATAAACAGAAATTCCTATATTTAAGTCTGCCTCCCCATAGAGGAAATTGTAATGTTTTATCACTTAGAAAATCAACTAAACATTTGATATTAGTCACTGATATGAAAAGAAAACAAAAACTTATATCTCAGAAACGTAACTTTAAAGTAGGTTAATGGAACTTTACTTTACTATTTCAAGTTATTTTCAAGTTATTTCTACCGGCCCATTCATCAGGAAATGCTCTGAAAGCAAAAAAAGGGAAACGGATTTTCAAATTTTGAAAAAAATGTGACGAAAGCGAAGGCTGATGCAGCATTGATACAAGGAGTTTCCTTAAACTTTCTTTTGTCAGAAAAATCCTTGGTCTGACTTGTTTGGGACTCTTCTCAGTTATATGAACATAGAGAGCTCTGACTAGCACATGCTTCATCAATCTTTATGAAAGAGAACTAGGGCACAGATTTTTCTCTCCATGTCTGCAGGAGGTAGTTCACATATCAAACTCTGGTAGAACAAGTTTTGGTTCTCTACATAACTTTTCAACAGATGCCTTTCTGAGGACCATTTGTGTAAATGTGATGTGTGAGTGTGAAGAATCTTTTAAAAACCTTTTTAAACAACCCATGAAATGATAAAGAATCTCTGTGTAAGTCCTTAAAACGTTTGTTCGAACTGAAAATTTAGTTATGGCTTGAGCAACAGTGGTCACATAATTACATCAAAAAATGTTACATTCCTTTCCATATATTTTCCATAGATAGTTTGTAAAACACTGCATCTACCTGTTTAGAGAACCAAGAAAGCCACAGTATACTAGTTCATACTCATGGAAAAGTTCTCAAGCTGATCAACAGGTGTTCTATGATACTCAGTGTTAACACATACATTGGTTCAGTCAGTGCCATCTGCCACTGGTTTATGTTTGCACTACACTAACATTGATAATATCAATATTGTTTCTTCTTTTCAGGATTTTACCTTTATAGAACAAGAGTAGCTGGGGAGTAATTTCATTCTTGTCTACCACCAGTAAATACATACTTGTTTCTGTTTAAATATACTGCTGCATGAATACCTCATGTAGGAATATCTCAAAATGCATGCATTGTTGACTGAAAAATAAGTACACGAGATCATAAACGAGTTTGGCTATTAATTGTGTCAACTTTTTCACAGGTATAATTTTTTATTTCAATTGTTAAATTCAGCAAACAAACATCAGTTTGCATTCAAATATGCAGAAGTGTGTTCTCTATAGAGGATGTGCACTTCTCTGTACAAAACGTCATTTAGCCAAAACTTTTGCACACGCCTGTAACTGATTCCAGATTTCTAAAAACAGTAAACTTGTAGTCTGTCACATACCTTTTCAGTGCTTTAGGCCATCCACACCTCAGCTTCCTCCACTAGTCCCTGTCTTCGTACTAATGCCGGCGAAGAGAGCAAGCGCAACTCTTTTTTTGCCTTGGTGCCACCTTCTTTGGTCGTTAGTAACTGTTAACGAGCATTAACCGGCTGTGGCCACAATAGTGAACACAAAAACACTCCAAAGCACACAGAAGCGTCCCATCCCAGACACTGAGAGCTGATAGGTCCTGATCTTTACGGCCGGGCCGTCCCAGCAGCGTGCACGCTGACCGAGCACATGAGAGAATGGAGGTAAAAGGAAAAGACTTAAGAGGTTTATTAATTGGAATCCTTCCCCTTTAAGAATGATTGACAGTTGTTCTCTGCTGGAGTAATTGCTCTAAACGGCGGCCATGGTCCGGCCACAGAGGGAGGCCAGCGCTAATGAAGCCCTGACAAAACTTTCTTTCAAAAATCTTTTGTTTAAATGATAATGGCGTCCCACTGAAAGTGTCCCCTAATCCCTTATACAACAAAGAAAACACACATGTATTAAGATGTGTTTTTTTTTTTGCCCTGTCAGGACCGCCAAATGCTGTTCAGTGTTCCATAACAGTGCTCCATAGAAAGTGAGCAACATAAACTTACATTCACATCGCTTTGATAAAAGTTGTCTTTGTTTTTTTCCTTCAATAACAGATAGGCCAAACTGCACCACAACAGATGGATATCCGTTATCAGATTATTCTCTGACAGATACCAAGTTTATTAAAAAAAAAAAAAGAGCATTAATAAAAAGTTTAAAGTTTTATTACAGATTAGATTAACCACATGTGTTTCATGCACTCTGAAAAATAAAGGGGCCTAAAAGGGTTTTTTTGGAGTGATGTCATAACAGTGATGCTACTTTTGGTTCCCTAAAGAAAGAGCAGATGGATCTTCAATGAATCATTTCTGTAAAAGTGAAAAACCCTTTTAAAGTTTAAAGAGTCTATCCACTATACAGACAACATAATATACACCCATAAATGTCTAATAAAGCATAAAAGATCATTTTAAAATGTGTAAAACGCATCTCATTATTCTACACCCATGAGAATAAAGGTTCCTAAATTGCTCTCGGCCTGGACATAAGCTACTTGGTATATATGGCACCTATCCGATACCAGGTACCAATATTGGGCCGATGTCATCGGAAAATTCTGGAATCGACTGAAAGGAGAAAAAAGTAATGATCCAATCTAATCAAATTCTATAACAAAGCCTGAAATATCTGACATTATGATGTGAGGTGCTTCAGTAAAATAACTAGAACCCTTACCTTTATTTGTGATGTAGTTTGAAAAATCGTTAGTTGATATAGAAACTTGCAGTGGAAGAGTTATAAACATTTTGCGAAAAACTTTGCTACTGGTTTGTAAATTCCAAATTCCCTATCTACCTTTCAAAATATAGTTTTAGTTAAAATTTTAATGCATTTCACTTTAACCTTTAAATCTAAAATGGAATTCGGCATTGACACAATGGTTTCTTTGACAGAAAGACTCACTGATGATCAAATGGACCAGAATTATTGATCAGTTAGTCAGTTCAGATGCTCTGGCTGTTTTGTCTGTGCCAGCTGGCCACAGTAAAGCTTGGGAAGACTAACTGTCACGGAGATCAACTCTGGTCTTAACGAGACTACAGTTTTTCAGATTCCCCATTTACCTTTAATGAAAGATAATGTTTAAGAATCTTCACAGGCTTCAATTTAGATAAAAACTGCGTATTTCATTAATGTTTGACTTGTTTCATTTTTACATGGCCTGAAAATCTAGGTACTGCCTACTTGTAATTATAATTATGATATATTATAGCATGTAGGAAGTACCTTTGAATGAACCCAATTGGCTACTTCCCACTGTATTCCATTAAGTGCATTTTAAGTAATTGGAATCATGGTGGAGTATTCTTTTAACCTGTGAAATTACAATTGTGAAAGTTTGATAGAATTATTTATTAGAGTGCATTAAAATTTAGCATTTCAGTTATCTTAAATGTATCTAAATATGAAGTGTGTACCACTTTAAGAGACACACGTTCAGTCCTCTGGTATTAATGGATTGGTGTGTCGTGTGACGTGTCATCAGGTTGAGTAGATATAATCAGAGAACCACAGCCTCACCAATTCATTTACTCTTCTGATAACCTTTTAAGATCTCAGTGAATAAAAAATATCTTCACATATAATCTTACAGGGAGGTCTTTGTAGTTTTTGACACTCGGCAAAGAGCATGGTCCCTTATATTATAACTCATCAAAAGATTGATGTGAGGGGAGCCGGGAATCACTACTGTAATACTACTGTATTACACGTATGTGGCAATTCACCAACTAAACCACTTTGTTATTCTGTTTACACAGCAATAATGGGGACACGGCTCAGGGAATGCATGTACGTAGGACATGTGTCCAAACCTCAGTTGCAGACTTGGCAGCACACATAATGTCCTCAGAGGTCAAGCTGCAGAGGTCTAAAACAAAAACGAAACCTTAGAACTCGGTGAACTTAGCTTAGTGAAATTAACCTCTATTGTATGTGATAGTTAAAGTCAGTGTGTTTATTATTGTCTGGTAAAGCATCATTAACCAGTAATTACATGTTAAAAGTTACCTAAAAATATAGTACCCGTGTTGATGCTTAGCATGTTTTTGACCGTATCTTGCACGTAGCAGAGGTCATCAAAGAAGTTTCGCTCATTGCTTTAAGGTTGCCACAAAATGTGGGTTCTGCATCCATACTGATGATAACAACAAAAGAAACAAATTGGAAATAATCACATTTGCAGTAGTTTTTTCCAAGAAAGCCTAGAGTAGCAAGTCAATTAGGGGCTTGAGAAGATAAATGGTTAAAGAAGCCTAAGATTTATCAACGGAGAACAATGAGTGACTTGGATAGGGCTCTCTTAGAAAAGCATTAGTGCACAAAGCTAGCAGGCCATCTGGCTGAGTGAAAGCTCCATAGTGCTGGCACTGACACACCAGCTACCTAAACATCCCATTTAACCCTTAGAAGCCATTACTGTCATTTTGCTATCCTATTTAAAAGGTAGGCATGTAATTTTACAGCTCATTAAATAATTAATCATATGATGAATTCCATTTGCACTCACTTTACATCCCTGACAACAATGGTGACTTTGAAGGACTAATTACAAGATTATGCTACCTCTTATTTCATGACTTGATTGTAAGTAACAGTTTTACTGTGTATTTACTTTAACTGTTTTAATGTCAATATCTGAAATGATACTTCAGTCGATTGTTCATATGTTCTCTGAACTTGACTGGTAGGAATCTAAGGTTTTATTTTTTTCACATTAATCACACCATGTGGCCAAAACGCGAGTTTTTTAATCCACTGTGATGTGTTTTCACATGTGAAAATCTGAACCAATGTTCATATTTTTGTTACACTGTATACATTTAATTCATTTTGTAAACTATTTTGCAAGCATACTAAAGAACTTCCCATGACATCCCTATATCCTATAGTCATCACCTGCATAGGCTGCACCTCCCTATACTTGACACTGCTTGGTGTGTTCGTAGGCATTTTGTTGCATTTTATCTAGCTTACTTTTGATTGCTTAATCTGATCCAATTACAATTAGTACTTCTCAACATGTGCTACCCTGGTTCATTTTTCCTCTCTATTGGTTCTTTTTCTTTTTTTTATTGCTTAATGGGTGATAAAAGACTGCTTCAACTTCATTTAGTCCAAAAGTCCATCCAAACCATCCAAAAAAGTGTTTTCACACTACACATGAACCAAATCACCAAGTTTGCACCAAATTTTGGCCCTTTGGTCCAGACCATGGTCCAAGGCACCTTTCACTGCTGTTTTGGTTCGGACCAAACTGAAAAGTCTGAAGGTTTGGACCAAGCAAGCATGTTGAAAGCACTGCTATCATTTTGATAACTATTGCTTGTACACAGTAAATAGAAATTTTAAATTTGATTGAGGATAAAAGTATTAAAAGTACAAGTAATGTACAAAATCAAATGGGCTCCTAGCCTAATTTGATCCACTCACTTTTTTCACCTTTCATCCTAAACCTGCCTACACCCAGGCTAGTAGTTTATTGGGTATGTGCACTTTAGGCTGCAGTGTAGTTATCAGTTCGGCAGAGCTAATTTCACTATCTTCTAATTGTCTTACTAAAGTGATTTTGTAGGCAGACTTCATTAAGGTGCAATGAGGTAATAAGACAACCTCAGTTAGCAAAGAAACCACATTATATAAAGACGTCCTAGAGAAGAAGTGCCAAAAAAGCCCATTCGCCATCCCCACACCGGCTGTTACCCCACACTGTTTATAGATTCTGTGATACACTGGCTTCATAGTTTGGGTGCAGAAAAGCAAACTTTGAAAAAGCAAACACAAAACATGTCTTGCTGATCAAGGTCATTTGGGGGAAACTCATGTAAATTCGATTTTTCAGCAAAATCTTTCTATATAGACATCTTTTTTGCACGTATGTCATAGTGTAGTAGCAAAATTAAAGTCATTAAAAAGCTATTAAAAACCTTAGAAACGATTATATTTTTAAATGCAATATATCTAGGATTTCACATGTCAACATATTGTTTCCTTATGCACTGAGTGCTCTCATGTTAAAAATAAATCATTCCACAGTTTTGCAGAACACTCCTTTCAACACCAGTGAATTAGAACATTGATCTAATTAGAACAGTGATCATTACATTACAAATCCAATGTTCAAATGTCAGCATAAAATCAAAGTAGCATATGAGTCTCTTTTGGCACTTGATGATGCCATTTTTACTAATCCACTAAAAGCATTAGTGACACCTCAAAAGAATTTCTGACTTTAAAGCCCTTAAGGCGTCAAGAGTTTCATAGCCAAGCTGCTAGGAGAGAAACAATTTTATCATATTTCTGTGGTTTAATGCACTGCAGTATTATTTTCATGTCAGAGACAGTGTATGTCATATGCTCTTTTGACCAATATCTCAATTTTTTTTTTTGACCTAGCTTAGATATATAGTTGTATTGAAAATCTAGGCACTCTGGTTAAATGATTTTCTAGATGAAGAGTTCAATACCAGCTCTGCATGAAACTATGACTCATTTCTGCTAATCTAAATACATATTTATGTACGTGGGTAAATGTGTACATGTATATATATATATATATATATATATATATATATATATATATGTGTATATATATATATATATATATTAACAAACATTAAAGTCATTTTATTTTATTCAGAGTTTTGTTCTACAAATCAGTATTATACACTACATTATATCAGAATCCGTATCGCAATACATTTTATTAGCGACACAAGGTGACGCAAAGAATTTGACTGGACACTTCACTCCAATATGAACAAGACAATATACAGCAAATAATTAAATGAAAATAAATATAAAATAAAATACAGCTACTCCACATAGACTCCAGATGTCTACACAAACTGGTGGCTACCGAAGTGAGACAATGCATTAAAGAGTGAGATTTCTAATTGTTTGTGCAGTGTTCAGCATGTAACAAAAACTGGAATACAGATCATGACATACTAAATATGAGCTATATTCACAGTACTGAATACTGAACATATTAAACAATATCAAACAGTATCCTGTTTTAGGGGATTATGTAAATGTTCAAGCTGCTCATGCAGCATGTTATGTTCCTGGGATGGAGATTTATGTGAACTGTTGTTCAGCAGGACAACAGCCTTTGGTAAGAAATTCTAGATGCCTTGCAGTGTTAGTTTTAACAGTCCAATATCTCACCCCTAAAAGCAGAAGCTGAAAAATCAATTTGGCAGGATGTATTGAGTCCATTGCAATCTTTGTACTTTTCCTGAATCACGTTGTTTCGTTTCACTGTGTACTGTGTGTATATGATTGAAATGACACTAAACCTACTTGACTTGAGTGTTAGGCTTGGGTTGTTTTGGCTGTACTTTAGAGACTGGGCCACCTTCTGTTTCTACACAGACTCATTTCCATCTTGAATTAGACCAATTAGTGTAGTGTCGTCTGCATACCTCAGAAGCTTTACAGATGTGCCTCTAGAAGTGCAGTCATTTGTATATTTGTGCAGTTTTTTCAGAAGTGCAATTTCTTATTGTTTGCTAAATCATTATCATTGCGTGCAACATCTTTATAATTTAGTGCAATTGTTTATTATGCGCAGTAGTCTTATCATTTGCAATTTCACGACTAATGTCACTGTTATGTGCAATGGAGTACAACTCCAAACCACTATTTGTGGTCATTACTAAACTACTTTAGAAGCAATTTTATTTATTTATCGACAGTTTTTATATCCACCTCTCTTACTGACCACCGCATTTTGTGCATATAGGATAGTGTATTTCGCACAAAACATTTTCAGAGTATTTTCTGGAGAGCTTTACTGTGACTTTATTCTATATTTGAGATTGTTCTTGTCTTTGTGGCTCTGTGTGTCTGTGCAGTCGTTGCATAAGCAGTTTCCTCCAGGATCAGCAGTGATTGAAGTTTTGTGATTGAGATTTTGACTCGAGTAATAGAGGCAACACACAGTCATGTGGCGCACCGTTGCTCAGGGTCAAAGAGTCCAAAGTGATCTTCTCCAGCCTCACATGCTGTTTCCTGTTATAGGAACTGGGAGATTGTGATGGATATCAGGTAGACAAGCCCCAGTCTTTCAAAGGCCTCGTGAGTGACTGATGAGTGACTGGTCTGTAGTCATTCATGCCTGAAATCATTCTGTACTATCATTTGAGAATTTTGTAATACAAGTCCCTGATACAGACACCAACAGGTAACATTTATCATATCACTCTCTGCCCTCAGACAGCTTCAGCCCAGCTGCCAGTGTGATTTTTCCTCGACTGCTGTGGTGACACCGGCCCAGGAGGGATAATAATCATTTTATCACATTAATATATTAAGGCTGCCCTTCTTTGCTTGTTTCCTCATTATCCTAATTGAGTATAAATTGGTTAAGAGGGTGCAGCATAGTTATCAAGCCTCTTAGTTTTATCAGATGACAATTTAAGCTCCTCTGATCCTATTAGTGACAAAGCAGCTAACGCATAAAGGAGCTGTGTCAGCTTACCAGGGCAGGATGGGGGGATGGGATGAACATCTAAGAAGGAGGGGAAAGAGAGAACGAGAGACAGAACGAGAGTCGGTTTGTATGCACGGTTCTAGGAAAAACCTTTAAACTGGTGAAGAATCTTTACATTCGCACATCTCGTTTACAAAACTATATCTGCATCCATTAAAAGTATTTGTCCCCATGAACTCTTTTGGCCCCTTTGTCTTTAGGTAGGTAAATGCTTCCTTTGTGTTTCCATGAAGCACAATGCATCCTCTGCAAATACTACGCATACGCCAGTGTGGAAGCCCCCCCCAAAATAGCTAAAAATAAAAATAACAGAATATAAGCAGTATGAAGATATGAACAAATAATGCAACAATAGATAGTAATTCACACACTTATTCATAAGTTCAGTGAGACTGCATGTGTGTTTTGTTTAATATGTGTAATGTTTCTTGTAGTTACGATAACTTTTTTTTATCGCTGTGCTCGGAGCTCCAGGACGATCTTAAACATTGTGGGGTAAGTGCTTGATGTGGTAATTTTAGATTTAGGTTGATGATGTCAAATCCCACAGAAACACTGACATACTTTAGTTCAAGGTGTAATCTGCTGCCTACTCTGTCAAGCAAAGCCTTCCTACGCCACCCACATTATACACACACACACACACTCAAACACGCACACGAACGCACGCACGCATGCACACACACACACACACACACATCACTTCCAGGTTAAAACCAGCTTCACTGAACTTATTTCTGGAGCTATATTGAAAGTCAGTCAGCACCTGAAAGTTTAGGACACTCTAACATTTTGAGAAACTATTCGAAATGTTTAAAAGATAAAAATGAATTGACTGATTGATTGAATATTTTAATGATTGGAATCTGAATAAGTCAAAAGATGGAGAAGAAGAGGAAACTGATGTATACTTCATCGGCAACAATGACAATAGTACATGTCAAAGTAGCATCCACATGAATGCCAGGGCCAGAGTTTCCTAGCAGAACACAGTCTTGAGCATCACACTGTGTGGCATCTCGCACTGGTGTGATTTTCTAGCAGACAGACATGTGAAAGTCAGTTTTAGCAGTGAATTAAAAGTCAGTAGTATTTAAAATTTTTGTCAAAGGTTTCCAAGTTTTTCAAACTCCAGTAATACCCCACTGCCTCTGTCAAATGTGATCACAGAAAAGACACAGACCTCCTGGATACCCTGCTATGACCTTTCCCCACTAGGGGTCAGTATTGAGTTAGAGTCCATCCATGGATGCGGCACACCTTCAAAATCACTTTGAAAGAGCATTAACCCCGAAACTAAATACATTGTCATTAAAATACTGCTCACCTTTTTCTCCTTCATCCGGGAGGTGGGCTGAGGGAACAGCAGAAGGGTTTTTAATCCTCATGCTGCACCTGTGCATGATGAGGCCAGACCTGATTAGTGAACAACCTACTAGCATGTATGCTAGATAGCTAGCTATAGCATGAGTGTGCACAAACTGGCTTCAGATTTAAAGTAAAATAAGTAAAGTGGCCCCTTATAGTCATGCAAGAACACACCACAGCACATAATGTGAAATTCTTCTCTGCATTTAATCCATTCACCAAGCGAAACTGTGGGGACAGTACCTGCTCAAGGGTACCTCAGTGGTGCCACTAGCAGTCCTGGGATTTGAACCCATGACCTTCTGATTACAGAGACAACTCCTCAACCACCAGGCCACCAGCCTAGTGAGCTCTGTGAATTATATTTGAACCAAAATTACGCGCATCTTATTTTCAGTGGCTATATAGTTAACCTACTGAGTCCTAAAGTCAACTTGTTAGTTAGCTCGATCCAGCAGTGGTTAGGCTACGATAGTAATGTTGAGTGGCTACATGCTAAAGGGCACCAAAGGAATGTACATGAATAAACATGTACCTTTCTTTGGAAATAGCTTTGTGGCAAACTGTTGGAAGTTTTTCTTCTTCTCACCTTTCTGTTGCCTCTCTTTTCATGTCTGACGTCTCGTAAGCACACCTGCTGAAAAGGCATGATTCTAGTGCACTCTGCTGCTAGAAAATGTAAACAAGGCTGAACAGTGCAATGAAATAAAATGGCTATCCTGTATATTTTACCAAAAATGGATATACAAACCAGTTAGTTTCATTTGTAACTTTTTAATCACTAAAAGTACAATAAATTACTGACATAATAATAGTGTACTCTGACTTGGAATTGTCCTAAAACCCGCCCACACACCTGTGACGCTGCTTTGTGCTTCCTTCCAGTCATGCACAGTGCCACCACAACTTTCAAACTGCTGTTGACCTGTTGGGCTAGTTAAAGTGAAGAAAGGTCATTCATGGTGGAATGGCAATGTGATTTTATTTATCCATCAAGGACAATGGTTACTTTCAGAAAATTATAAAGATTCAATCTCAGAAATCATAATGAAACAACTGCAAAAGTCATGATGAGATAAAAAATGTTGATGAAGCGATTTCTGAAATCATGATAAAAAAAATCACAAATCATGATCATCAATTTCCAAAATCATGAGGCAGGAATTTCAGAAACCACGATGAACAGTTTCAGAATTCGTAATGAAACAATTTTTTAAAAATCACAACGAAAGTAAAAAAAAAAAAACAGTTTCAGAAAATAAGATAGTTTCATAAATCATGAACAGAATTTCCAAAATTTCAGATATCAAGGTGGAAAGGATCAGTAGCAAACTGTACAGAGCAACATCAGTTAAATTATTTAGTATCAGTGGTGTTTACAGTTCAAGCCAGCATCAGTAAAGTGGCCCCTTATATTCATGCATGAACAATGCACAGTGTGAACAATGTGAAAATATTCTCTGCATTTAATCCATTCACAAAGTGAAGCAGTGGGGCACCACCAATGAGGAGCACCTGGGGGGACAGTACTTTGCTCAGGGGTACACCAGTGGTGTCACTAGCAGTTCCAGGATTCAAACCCACAACCTTCTGGTTATTAAACAGGAAAAGTAAGAGTCCGGCATGAATACACACAGAAACTGACTGGAAAAGTAGGACATCAATGATACAAAAATATATGAAATAAGAAGAAATGTATTTGTGGAGGCATGGGAAAATTTAGTCAGAACATAATATTAGATCATTTAATTTAATTATTTAATAAGGAAGTGTAGTCAATAACATCCCAAGTACTACAATTATTAATACTACGACCACTACTACTACTTCTACTACTACTACTCCTATTAATACTATTAATACCACTAATAATAATAATACTATACATTTGCTTGCAACATCATTCTGAAAAAAAAAAAGAAAAACTGGGGTGATAAACAAACTGTATGTTTTATATTTCTAGAAATGTTTAATCCAGTCCAGACCTGATCTGAGTCATTCTGAACTGTAAGACAATAATTAATAATCCGGTAAATCTCTATATTTTGTTGCAGCCATGTATCTTTTGCTAGCTTTAGTTGTTTAAAGATTAATAGAGATGTTTACTATAGCATTTATTAAGTATTTTCTTTATTCCAAATTATTTTCCTGCCTGAACTGAATGAAGCACGAAGCATACTTTTTATTCCTGTACAAAAAAAAGTATAATTGAAAGGGATGAGGGTTATCAGGTAGGGTTCCATTAATGTCCTCAAATGTTTTGCCCTTTGCCATTTTGACCTTTATTGCTTGGCTGCTCCTCTTTACACTTCATCTTTGGGCCTAATTAGATTGCAGAGGCATATTTAGATACTGATTCATTTAAAAGAAAAATCTAGAATGCTGAATATGCCTGCAAACTGCAATGCAGAGGGTGATTCATCATTAAGTCTATGTGTGAGAAACCAATCCAAAATATGTTAATATAGGAAGAATCTGTTCTGAGAGAGGATGAACATCTTTCTGCATCTATGCCAAAATTAAAATATCAGTTTCTGTTGGACTTCACAGCTGCAAATATGTCTGAATTTCCACAGTAATTGTCAGACTGCTTTACTGTCAGACTAACAGTAAAAGTTACACAAAGTTACAAAGCGTGGGATCTGTGACGGATCTAATGTATTTTCTTTGCTACTGATTGTTCATCAGCACGCTTATGCAACGGTGTGCAGTGACTTTACTTTCACATGAGGATGCATTTCTCTTCTGCTGCTTGCTTCACGTCCGTCATCGTGCTCTGAGCTTTGGATTTGATCGTATCAAAGTCCACATCCATGTTTTGGAGTTTATTCATAAACGAGTCATTGTTCTCCTCTTGCTCCTCATCCTCATCCACCATCTTGGCCAGCTCCTCAGGGACATCTATGTCATCTCCTGCCATCTGAACTGTGGCATCATCCTGGGCGCTCTGTTGATGAAGTGAAAGAAACTGGTTTGTATACTGTTGCTGGTGCGTCTGATGAAACTCAATATTTGGACTCAATATTTAAATTCCAAACAAAGCTCATCTCTGTAATGAGTGCAATGTCTAACTCCTAAGAAAGCCTAAGTATTAATAACTAGTAAATAGACCTGGCTTGAATAGAGGTAACCTTCCCTATAGATTGTTTGTAGATGCTTACCTTGCACCATGCTTTTAACTAATCATTTAACCCTTTGAAGGGGACATATTATGCAAAACTCACTTTTTTTTTTTGTATTTCCATTTGGGTCTCTACTGCTCCTATAAACACTCCAAGTGCAAAAAACAACATCCATCCGTTTTCTGTGAGTCAACTGAAAGATGTTGGTGTCAGAAATCATATGCTTCTATCCTGATGTCAGGATGAGGAAATTTGCATAGAACCACCCCTCATCTGTCGAGCCCCCATCCACTAGATTCGTTGAAGATCTGCCATTTTTGTCTGCTGCATAAGACGCCGAGTGCTATGGCTAAAGGCAAAGGCAAGTCACACATGAAGTATTGTGTTCATCTTGCGCTGGGTCCAACTCGGGGTCGAACGTACAGGGCTGGATAGCGCCTCTGTTTTCTGCCATTTTCAGATGTGGTAAAGGTACAGCGTAAACATGGGATGGGTGGGGCGTGGCCAGCAACAGCGTATTTGCATAAAAGTGACAGAGCCCTTAAACGGCTCATTTTGAAAGGGACTGAAACTGTCAAGAATAGAGCTGTGAGATCTCTTTATGTGAGAGTGATTTGAGATTTTGTGCAAAGAACTTCATGAACATGTTTTGTATAGCCTATAGACCTGTTATAACTTATTTCAAAAGAGGTACGTTATGTCCCCTTTAATTGGCCCTAATAAGGTCAAACCAAACCCTAACCCCAACCCTGATCCCAAACTTAACCCTGGTACAAATCCTGAGTCTAACCCAAACACTTTTGAGAACCGACCAAGTTTCACGGGACAGTATTTATCCAACTTTTGTCCAGCTTTGTAGTTGTATGATTTTAAGATTATCTTCTGACTCTTTAAACTTTGAAGCTCACATCTCATGTACAGATATGTTGCTTTAAAGATCCATCAGGTGAAAAGATATTTAGGGCACCCAATGTGACATTGTTCAGAAGAACTCTTTTTGGGATTCATATTTAGATTCCAAGGTTTTGCTATAACAGTGATGATATAGCTGTAGGCAAACTTTGAACATCCCCAGAAAAATTATGTTTTTGTTTGTGGTGAAAATAATGTCCAACATCAAGGAACACATATCCTATTGCACTGCATATTTTAATTAGCAATTTCTATTTTTTTGCCAAGTTTAACATATTGGAAACTAAATAGATAGAAATCAAAACTATGCAGTAAAATGTCCAGACATGTGTTTAATGTACAGGTTATGTACTTTCACTTAGAAAATATATATGAAATATATGTGAAAATAATGCGCAACTGCATTTGCACTCCACTGATTCCTGTCCTAAATATGTATTTTAGCCAACCTGTGGAAGTCTGTATTTGTCCCTCAGCAGTACTCTCAGGTTGGCCCTTTCTGCCTTTTTTGTAGCAAACTCTTTATCCCTCTGAATCCTGTGGAAAGAATACACAAAGGTAAAAGTGAATATGAAATTTGAGTTTTAGTACAATATTAAATATATATTTAACTCAACACAGACAAAACAAAAAAACATTTTTTTTTGTGTTTTGTCTATATTCAGAGTCAAATTTACTTAGAATTTGCTATGAAACAAATAGGAACATTGCATTTTTTATATATACATATCCATGTCTATATAACATTACATGTTTTTCATACTTGCATACATGGGGCTATATGTGTTCAAGCACCTGCCCCTTTGGCCATAGGGCCATTTTGAACATCCCCCATCCCCC
>JBBPCX010000040.1:33611120-33643324 GCA_037974365.1 Hydrocynus forskahlii | reverse complement strand
TGATATCAGACAGTGCATCACGCTAAATTAGTCAAGCTAAATTCATGGTCTGTCACAACACCCCATCCCCCCCACTTTTGGAAAGCTTGATACGCCCCTGATGGCTGATGTGAGGAAAACTCTGCTTAGAGTCAACACACAAATGGCTTCTGGACCAGGCGACATTCCTGGCCGTGTGCTCAGAGGATATGCAGTCCAGCTGGCAGATGTTCTCACAGACATCTTCAATTTCTATTTGAGCACCCTTGTCGTTCCAACATGCTCCAAAGCTACCACCAAAGCAGTCGTCCGTGGTGTTGTACTTGCACCAATCATCGTGAACACTTTCCTCTGTAAATGGACCCTGGCCTGTGTGCCCATCCCTTTGCTGCTCACGTTAATGACCCAAGTCTGAGCAGTAATGCACAGTTCAAACCACAGCATTAAGTTTGCAACAGTGGTGGGTTTAATCAGCGGAAATGATGACATGGCATACAGAGTGGAGGTGCAACAGCTAATGGACTGGTACAGAGCCAACAACCTATCTCTGTTTGAGGACAAAACAAAAGAGATGGTTGTTGACTTTGGGAGAACACACCATAATCACTCTCCGCTTAACATCAACAGCTCTTCAGTGGAGATCATCCAGAGAATCAAGTTTTAGAGATCATCACATTGACCCTCAACACTCCATCGTCAACAAGGCCCAACAGCATCTCTACTTCATGCAGAGGGATTATTGAGGATGGTACACAAATTGATCCTTTTCATATAGCAAGACCCTACAGAGGGCAGTCAGGACAGCTGAGATTATCGGGAGTCTGGTCAAAAAGTGCATTAGTTTGATATGTAAGCAAAAATGAAAAGCAGCTGTTCTTTAGGTAACTGAGAATTTTAAATCAGTATGTGATCAGAGCGTGGCAGCAAGAACACTCCAGAGGCGGGGACATTACTAAAGGACTTCAAAGACTAACTCTCTCATTACAAAGACAAATGACTGTCTGACTGTTCAGGTGATGTAAAAGACAGGTCTAAAGAGATGTGGAGTTAAGTGATATGGTCAGATGAGTCATCCTTCAGCATATTCTCCTCGAGTGAAGGAGTGCACGTTTGGCATACACCAAGACAATCGTACAGGCCTGAATGCTTGAGGTCTGTTTTATACTCTTATAGTCCATTTATACTCTTAGAAGACTCAAATCGATGCAAAGTTATTCTGACTTTACCTTATAAATTCATTTCTGTCCTGACAGGATTAGTCTCGTCCTTGACCATGATGACCACCTGCAGGGCACATGGGGTCACTGAACGGTTTAATAAGCAGAAAAATGATGTCTTCACAGTCACTTGACTAAACAACAACAGGAGATGGAATTGTGAAGAGAATATCTTTATACAAAAAGTCCCACATATTTAAGATAGGATAAGATAATCCTTTATTAGTCTCACAAGTGGGAAATTTGCCTTGGCATGGCAGAAAGTGGACAGTAGAAGAAAAGAGCAGCAAAAATGAAAAACAATAGAATTAAAACTATGCCAACAGTACAATAAAAAGTACACTATACAAACAATCTGGAAATATAAATATGGACGAGTGTACTGAAAAATATTTTCTAAAATGTATATAACTATATGTAAACTTAGATAAGTATGTATGTATGTACACACTGAGTATATGCATGTATATATGTACAGAGTGAATATATAAATATAAATAGGAAACTGGATATATATCTATGAACAGGCACATAACGGAGTGACAGGCATCGACAAAAACGTTGCACATTAAGAGTTTCACATTATGAGTTGCACATTATAAATTGTCCATTTCACCCAGTAATAATAATAATAACAATAATAACAATAATAACTATAATAATATTCCACCCCAGAAACTGCAGGTTGCCTCAGACATGCGCAACATGAAAAAGGATTCACAAGTAAACAAATCAAATGACTTGAAGTGATGTCATATTCAGGGTACAAAGTCTACAGAGTCCAAAAAACAACATACTTAGTGGAAATAAGGGGTCCCTCCTCTCAGAATGAGTGTGTGGGTGGGGGAAGTGTTTGAAACTAGCTAAAACACACCTATATATTTATATGTAGTTTAATCATAAGAAAAAAATAATTTCACCAAGTGCCTGGATGACTATTCAGTGTGGAAGTGGGTTTGGAGGGGAGTTTTCTGCTGAAATGAAGCCCGTCGATCTTTGCGTACGTGTAAACCCACACTCGTTTTGATAAACGACCCCAAACCCCCTCCCTCCTCTTTCTCTTCCTCCTCCTCCCCCTTTCAAGTGACCGTGAGGAGGTTCAGACGATGCCGCTCCACTGATCTCCAGAGGGTTTGAGCATCTCCTGCTGGAACTGCAGGTTCACGCCTCAATCAGAGAGACTCAACTTCGGAACAGGTTTAACAGTTTTTTGTTTCTGAAAATGGCAGACCTCACAGTCCTGCTGCTCGTCTGCGCCCTTCACGGTCTCGTGCGCTGCGTTTCGGCACAGCAGGCGCGCGAGCGGCTCGGGGGTCCCTGGACGCACAGGATCCAGTGGGAGAATAACGGGCAGATGTACAGCCTGCTGAGCACGGGCTCCGAGTACCATGCGCCTTTGCGCTCGCGCACCGAGTCCCGGATGTACGTGAGCAGCCGCAGCGACCCCGCGCGCCACCTCTCGTCCGGGTCCGGCGTCTCGGGGGCGCCTGGAAGGCGGAACGGACAGGCTCCGGCAGGTGCGCCGGGCGCGCGCGGGTCCAATGGCTCGAACCCAGAGTCCTCGGGTCTCGGGGGCGGGTCGGGAAGAAGGACCGCGTCTCGCGCGGACGACGAAGCCCCCGTCAGGCAGCGACCTCTCGCGCTCACGAGCGAGACCACCAGGAGCGACGAGGTCGGGGCGACGCGCGACAGCATGGTGAGCGACGACCCCCGGAACCCCCTGAAGACACACAGGAACGCGGTACTCTATAACGCGTACCCGGCATCCCCTCTGCCACGCGGCGTCCCGCGCGCACGCCGCCCCCCTCCAGGAACTGGCTACGGCACGAGATTCTTCCACCACGGTGAGAGCTACGGGGGCCCTTAAAGAGGACAGGTACAGTTAATCTTTGCGCGCGTGCACTGACGTGTCCGTCCCCGTGTCCCTGTCCGCAGGCCTGCCGGACCTCGTGCCAGACCCCTACTCCATTCAGGCGGGCTCGTACGTGCAGCGCATGCAGATGTACGCGCTCCGGTGCGCTGCCGAGGAGAATTGCCTCGCGCGGTAAGAATTCATAATGCACATCATAACCAATTACGCACCCCCAAATCTTTCATAATGCACTATAAACTCACTCATTACACGCTGGTAACCCACTTAATTACGCATCCCAAAATCTATAATAATGCACAACAAACTCATTCATTACACACTGATAACACACATTAAAACGCAATTGGTATGTATTCATAATACATTCACAATGCTTGTCATCCTTTAAATAGTTTTTAAAATCCACTTAAAATGCCCTGAGTCTCATTTATGATGTAATTTTCTACCTCGTGTACATATACAGAACTATATTGGAAACACTTAAATAAGGTTAATAATATTTAAACACTGTATAGATGAGCAGTGAGTGTTTCTTTCACATTAATATTACAGAATATAATAATCAACAAAAAGAATAAATACGAACAGCACTGTACAGTAAATAGAGATTTTGTGTACAGTATATCAGTGTAGAAGTCCAGTATTACTTGCAGGTTCCCTCAGAAACCTGATTTGACTCAGTCAGTCCTTCATTCAATTAAATCAGGAGCTGCTGATGGAATTCCACAAATCCAAACAAAGGATTGAGGAACTGAGGAGAAATCTGGAACCGAACCTGTGTTCTCCTTAACAGCTCACAAAATATCAACCACATTTTTATTACAAACAAAACAAAAAATCTATTGTAATTTACATATTAACACTGCATAAAACTGTGTTGAAGCCACCAGATAATTATTACTAAATGAGCAAAAGAAAATACTGTAATAAGAGTGGACCAGTTCCACAATATCTAATACACTGTCCTATATAACTCATAGTGTGTAGTACTTCAGGTTTATTTCAGCTTTCTTGAAATTATAGGAGAAGTTCAGCAAAAATAATGTACACAGTTTTCCACTTACCCTGATAAACCTAATCATGTTTGGAGTCCAGTTTTTGCAAATGAACACTATAAACACTATGGTCAATACTCATTCATATGGTTTCTGTAAAAAAACGTCTCTTAATCTAATAAACCACGACTTGTTGATGTGATTTGGGACCCATTGTGACTTACTGGGAGCAATAAAATGAACAAAACATCAACATCTCATCCAGGCTCAACACTGTTGGAGTCTACAATGTGCCTACTCTACACTTTTACATTAGACAACAGGATCCGTGCTGATTGTAATGGCTCACTGTAAGGCATGCTGCATTCTAAACCACATCCACAAGTCTGCACCATCTTAATGAAGAGCTGGGTTTGGTTCAAGAAGTTGAGAAAAGTGCTGGGGATGTATTTGTACAGAAACAATTTGGATGATTATTGACTTACATTAGTCTCATAGCAAGGACATGAAGTTCCGTTGTCTGAGATTCTGTCTCTCCATTCATCTCTGCATCCATTTGTCCACCCGTGCTTTAGTGGTGTTGTGTGTCCTTTCTAAGGTCAGCATATAGACCTACAGTAAGGGACATTGACTACAGGGTTCTCCTACGCTTCCCGCAGAAGGTCCGAAACCTCGGCACCACGGATTTCCTGCCCATCAAACCCAGACACCAGTGGGAGTGGCACAGCTGTCACCAGTGAGTAACAAATACTGAAATAAACACTGCCTGTAACCACCCTGTACAGGGCCCACCCTGCTGCGTCTAAAAGACTGCAGAATCACACCCATCAGATGTGACTTTTCAGGCATAACTGAGACATTATAGTGTCATTATAGTGGCATTAGGGTGCAGCAAAATTCCCATCTAACACCTATATAGTTAAACTGACTTTTCCAAGCTCTGGACCAGTCAGTTTAACTATATAGGTGGACCAGTCAGCTTAACTGTTTTTTACCAGCTCAATTTGAATCAAATAGTGCTTGGAATTAAGTTGCTAATTCTAAGCACTGTTAACAATTTTCATGGCACAGGTCTTACTGTCAAGAGAGACCAGTGTAGTTTCTGTTTTTACCCTTGTGTAACCAATTTATCATTAACATGATGGGAAATGCGTTGTCATTTCCAACCTACCTAGTTTTAAATATCTACAGCATTCCAGCCTTGGTAGCACTTCATCTGGGAACTCGAGGGGATTCTAAACCAAGTCTGTAACAAAATGTGCTGTGTGTGCTCAAATACCTTAAATACTTTCTCTGCCTTTCTCTCTGTTTGCTTTCTTCTGTCGTTCTCTCTTTTTGCTCTCTCTTTGTCTGTCTCCCTCTCTCTCTTACTCACTCCCCCCCCCACACACACACACTCTAACCCTCCCTCTCTCATTCCACAGGCATTACCACAGCATGGATGCGTTTAGTCATTATGACCTGTTGGACTTAACTACTGGACGCAAGGTGGCAGAGGGCCATAAGGCCAGTTTCTGTCTGGAGGACACAGGCTGTGATCCAGGCTTCCGCCGACGCTTCGCCTGCACTGCACACACACAGGTACACACATCTACAGATGGTGTTCTATTGACAGTGATAATATACAGTGTGGACTCGTAAACAGCACAAGAATTAACTATACATACTATTCTGTAATTTTGTTTTAATGTGTCTGCACATACTGATCTGAATTTATAAACGCCAGCACATGCACACACTCCAAAATCAGTAATAATAGTGTGAAATAGTACTGTTGACAAGTGTGTTTTTGCTGGACGAATTATATCGCTTACATAATTTAGGGCTTGAGCCCTGGTTGCCATGACACCTATGCTGCCAACATTGACTGCCAGTGGATCGACATCACAGACGTCTTACCTGGGAACTACATACTGAAGGTAAGTCTAGAACCACTGCACAAAAGTTTGGAATCAGTTTTGTCGGTGATGTAAAATAGTAGAATTATTCATGCTTCTCCCACGAATGCATTTTCTCGTAGCAATTGCTGCAAAATTGAACAAGCTTTACGAAATGAATTTCTCATTTGCTGTGTTCAATAGGATTTTTACAGGTGTTCTGTAAAGCTTGTCCAACCTCACAACAGTAGCTACAAAAGAACATTTGTGGGGCAAATGATGTAATGAAAATTATGGCAATCTGCTAGTCATGTTCTAAAATTGAACAGCGCAACTTGGGCTACTAAATCTACATTGTATGTCCGTACTAATTAAAAAATAAGTATATTATTGTTACTGTATGTAAATTAGCACTTTTTATGAATGCAACATGAATTTTGAACCCTTAAAACAATAGTGTTTCTAATTAACTAATAAACAGTGGTGCACTAATAAACTAATAGGCAGTGACTCTCAATGAAGATTTCATCAGGTGGCAGTCCGATGACTAGAAATATTATTACTGATCCCTCAGGTTTCAGTTAACCCAAATTTCCTGGTTCCTGAATCGGACTTCTCTAACAACGTGGTGCGCTGTGAGCTCTTCTACAGCGGCCATCATGTCCAGACTAGAAACTGCAGGATAACAAGGTGATAATAATAGTTTTATTGCATCAAATGCTTAAACTATTAGTAAGTTAGTAATGTGCCATCATTGTTGTTTAACAGTATTCTTTCCTCTGACATATAGATATATTATTTAGCCAACTCTCTGTCTTTTAGCACAGACTACAGTCAGCACTGTAATTGTGGGTGCTCTTGGTTTAGATGGGTAGAAAAGGTCATTAAAATATATTTATTTTTAACAAAAGCACATTGGTATTGATGATTGGCATTATCATCTGTTTGTTCCTTATGATATTGAAGGGCAAGCAGTCTGAAACCACTCCACAATACAGAATCTCATTTATGAAGACCAATACACTTTTGCCAATAAAGATGAAGCTCATTGTTTACAGTACTGTGCAAAAGTCTTGAGCCACCCCTCATTTCTTTATCATTTCCTTTGAATCACCTTGTTGGTGCAAAAATACCATTTTAACTCTTTTAACTCTATATTTGGCATACTAGATAGATTAAATGAAAGTAATGTAAATAAATGTTTTACTGTGACAGGCTGCAAAGAGCCTAAACATACAAGGTGCCTAAATAAAGGTGTTTAACCTCTCAGCATTCACCACTCATCACCACTAGTATACTAGTATCACCAGCCTGATCATCTGGTGTCATCTGACCTGTTTCTTCACTGGTTCAGGCCTTATATATGTTTTGTCATGCTTGAAAGATTTATATGTAGGTCACTCTGTGACTTAACAAACAAAAACATTTCTCTGAAACTGGTCATAGGGACTGGATTGAAAATGAGAGCTTTTGAAAGTCCTTTAGGATGACTGGAGAACAATTCCTTAAGACCACATTGAACAAAATGAGGAGTGGCTCAAGACTTTTGCACTGTACTGTATGTATTACACAGTATCTTTTCACTATTCATTTTTCTGATTTTCACTCTTATTTCTGCAGGAACTAAAGTACTGGATGGTGTGAACATTTGATAGATGTTGTCCTTCTTGATTGATTGATTTTTTTTAATTTTTATTTAATTGGTTTTTTTTTTTTGCATTTTGTTTTTGAAGCACATTTTATAAGCTGGTAGTTCATAATGGTTGGCAGTTCTGTTTTCTACCCAAAAACTTGAAATATTCCCTTTGGATTTTGGAATAATAGTGTCATAGTAAATGTACTGTATCTGCTTTTAGATCAATTTGATTTCTTGCCCTTGTACAAGCAGCAAATGCTCGCTAAAATGATGGCCTAGTATATATTTCGCTGACTTTATGTTTCTTTTGAGATGCTGCAATCTTCAGTATAGCAGAGCATTTGCAGTTTTATAGTACACTTATTTTAATTTAAGACTTGTTAAGAAAATGTGCCTTTTTATGTCATTTTCCGTCACTATATGTGTATAGCCGATTTGTTTTGATTTATTTGTATTTATTATACAGTACACAAAGATACAAGGATGTGGTATATCTTTTAAACTGACCAAAGTGTGGAATTAATTTTTCTGAAACAGTGGTTTGGTGACATTCCAGTATAAACCACTAGCATGACCAAAGCAACATGTTCTCTTTTGTTCTATAAAATACTTCATTCAGTTCCCTTTGTCCTGGTATAAGAATGTAGGATGATGTCCAAAAAAGACCCTTTGAGCCTACGTGTAGTTGGCCCTCGTGCACTGTCCCAAACACTTCCTTTGTGTTGTGCCATGATTACAAGAGACGTTCCATGGTTGAGGCTGTTTGGCCTGAGACACAATAAACATAACATGGAAAGAATGTAATGCTGAAAATGAATTGTGTTTCTTCCTTTAGCTCCTTTGGCATTAAATCACAAATCCACTCAATACAAAGTCTCTGTTTTGTCTGTTTGAATGAACTATCAAGTGAAGCATTGGTTTAAATGAACTAAAGGTCACTGATTTTTTTTTTTTTTTTTCATTATACAAACCCCATTAATGGCCTAACAAAGTCTGACCAAGGACTTCATTAAGTCAGACCACGGTTAGGCCTGTAATAGTTTTGAATTTTTAATTGGATTTAGTTTTTAGTAGCCCATGTCCTACATTTTTCCTGTATTTAAATCGACTTCTTCTCAAGTCTGCTTGAAGTTTTTGTGGTTTCAGGTACCAACTTATAATTGTATGTGCACATTTTGAACACGTCTCCTCATCCTTTACATAGGCTGCTTTAATTCCTCTGCTTTTATGACTTGTGTGTGTAAATAACCATGGGCCTCATTCAAAAAAGCAGTCAGGGCTGAAAAACTGCTTCTGCTTGAATGAGTGTCGATACACTGGTGTTTCTCAGACACCTCAAGTTTATTATTATTATCGAGTCATGACATCCTTTGTTGCCATTCAAATATAATGATTCTTGCCATTCAAATTTTTGTTGCTCAAAGTTCAAATAAACAAGAGTGTTAACTATTCTTTTACCACACTTCGTTATTTTTCTTTTCATATTACCTTATAATGCATTATTGCTTTTTTTTATTGATTACAGATTTCTGCTATTTCGTTTTTTTACTGTTTATATTCCTGCATCAAAACATGCGTGCTATTGAATTGTATAGAAGTGCGTTATACATAGACATGCCTGCATTTCTGGGATCTTCAAGTCTTTCCAGATGGCAGGTCATTTGGACTGGTTCAATGAAGGTTTATTCTTCTTGTTTGGATACTGGAACAACTGAAGTTTACTCAGAGTTTTTTAAGTTGTTTAAATGTTAGGGCTAGGAGACAGGCAATGCAGTGTTTAGTACATATGAAATCTTTAATGGATTTGCTAATGGATGCCTGTGCTGTCTGATGCCAGTAGTTTGCTATTTTCACTCAAGCTGAGTGACTGATGAAGAACAAGTGTTTCCTGTGTTCCCCATAATGTTAACCCAAGCTCCAGTCATGGACTAGTGCACATTCCTCTAGTTTGCATGTTGAATAGAGAAGAAGTCAAATGAACGGAGGTTTTAAAAATCACCACATACCTTTTTTATGGTTCTCAATAAAATGCGAGTCTCCTGAGCATACATGCCTGTCACCCAACACCCAGCTTCCTCCCTGTCAAAGTCAACAGCTTCCTGGACTGAAAGAACCCTGTTAGCAAACTCAGCTGTCAATCAAGGTGGGCCACTCATCAGCTGGCGTGGACTGATACAGGATGGGGTTGAAATACAGTTAGAAAACTCATCATACATGAGACTTAGGTATCTACCAACTTAAACTCAATTCACTGAAGAACCACTTATAGTTCCCTACAGAACTTCTTAATACATTGTTCTCAAAATAACCATTTATGTAACTGAGATGTATGAGTATGAAGAACCTTTTCAAAATGTATGGAACATGCAGGTAAATCTTCTGCACTGACATTCTTCTCTATTCTTCAAAACCAAGGGCGCAAAAGACCATAAGTGGTTCTACACTTGGATTCCCATGGTCATAACTGTATAACTTTCATATCTGTTTTGGAGAAGTTATAGAATCAATCATAGTACTTACTGAATAATGACTGATTAACTGAATGAAAAAGGCATAGAGTTCAATTGTTCAAGGCCTGTGTGTTTGTGTATCAGTTTGACTGTCTATAATGGTTTGTCTGTTTTGGGAGATGAAACCGTTAGCAGCAGTGCAGCCAGATGGATATGTCTGTATTGGTTTTAATTGCGTTTCTACTGAGTGTGTGGAGTGCAGATGGAGGCTGTCTGGATGTCTGCAGACAGGTCTGTAAGAGGACCTCTGGCTGTGTGTTTGTTCACAGTGACTCGTGAAGACTGAGCTGGGACGGCATTAAACCGGCCTGCCGTGTGTCCGCCATTACTGAATGAATGACACACACATACTCTGGCTGTGGACAGCATTCACATCATGTGGCAAAGCTAGCTGTCTTTCATGCTAGTTTTGAACTGCACACACTAATACTGTACAGTATATACCCTGGGTGCTGAATTTAATAGCGATTTTGTCAGTTTAGCATGCAAAATTGCAGAATGTGATTACACTGCTGTGGTACACAGGATGATGTTATATGAAGCTGTGTTATATCCACAGGTCTTCTGGGCTGTCAGAGAGCACCTGACATGACATGAAATGATTTTTGGGAACCGAGAAAAAACACAAATGCAACTTAGAAAGCAATGAAAGAATCAAGACAAACAAAATGGGAAAGAAAAACAAGACCTCTCTGTATTGTAGTAATAATTTTATTTCATTGCTAAGGTTTAGTTGGATTAAAAATGTGACAAGATACTGAAATGTCCAACAGAAAAATGTCCAAATCTCCATAAAAACCCCATGGTTTCTATGGAGATAGAGACAGGCAAGCTCTCCCATTTGTTAGGCCTTCAGGAGCTGGACAGAAGGAATACTATATCCAACTAACCACTAATATAATTAAGATGCGATAAAGAAAGAACCAATCACATTTTGACTGCCAATAAGTGCAACCAATTTTGTAAAAGAAACGTCATGGCGGACCTTCTGGAAGTTCATATCACTGACTGTAATACTAGTCCAGTCAAGTTTGGCTAGTTTTCAGTCAGTAAAACTGCAACATACAGTATAATGCATGTTAACAACAGTTTAGAATACAAATTTGCAATGTCTTTTAAAAGCAAATTTTCAGTGTTTAATCTAAACGGAAACTTTCCTGTACAAAGCATTAGCTAGGTGATAGCATATCATTGAAAATCCCATATGGATGTAAGCAAAAAATAGCATTATCATAGATGCGGAATACTGACATAATCATATCTCACGAGTCATATCAAATATTGTAGGCGAGTTTGGTGCCACCACCAAAGTTAAGTAGTTTCCAGCACTACCTTGTTAGCTAGTGCTCAACAGCTTCTTTCCACTTCTTGCTAAGTCAAAGAAGTCCAATTTCCTTTGATAGAATTTGTATTTATTGATTTCTACAAATAGGGCACAGCAGTATTTTGATAATAAAACAGGGTTCCTGGCTTGATTTGAGAACTACAATGGACTTGGATTGATGCCTTTGAAATCATTGCCCATCTAATCATTACTCTTGTTATGTTTGCATTATCATACCTTGAAACCCCAGTGAATGGAACAAGAACTGAAGTAGAGGTGAGGGAAGAATCAAGGCCAAATGTGAGGCTAAAGTAAAATGCGAGTGACTAAGGCACGCAAACGGAGCAAGGTTTATCCTGGCCAGCTGTGAGGCAACACTCTGCCAGAATAGCTTCTCCCTGTTTTCAAAAGTGTCTGGAAAATCCCCCCTTCTCCTTGTTCCATTCTTGTCTGTCTCGGTATTCTCATCTAATATTGACTCAAAGGGAACACTCGGGAGAGGCTGCGTTTTCTCTCCCTGCTGTTTACAGGAAATTCAGTTCATGATTTGCAAAAACAGCAATTTCACTCTTTCCTTCATGAGAGGCTCTTCAAGGGGTCATCTCAATGGTAGGCAGTTGCAACAAGCCATATGGAACAGGGAGCTTTTGCTGGTGAACACAAGGAGCCGTTGAGTGTGCTGCTGCATGCGCGTCATGGGGCTGCTGATGGTGAGCTCCTCTCAAATATGTCACTGAGGGGAGAAGAAGGAGGAGGCTGTTTGTCCAGCTGCCCGGAGCGTAGATAGAGTACTCAAGTGAAAGCATCTGGTGGGTGTCTGCCACTGTCCCTTTTACACAAAGCACCATGCTGCACGTACACACATCTAGGCCTTCACACAAGTCAGACTCAGGATCACGTTTATTCACCACATGGAATTTGGCACATATGATGCTGCCCATCAGTCGATGTAAGCAGTAGGCTAGGCATAAGGCGCATTAGATAGTGGGACGCCGCATGTTAGGCATTACTGGAAACGCCATGGGGACAGAAAGACAAATCCTGTTTATTTCATCTCCCAATAAAATGTTTATAGTACAGGAGGTCCTCAAGTTACGATGGAGATCCGTTCCTAGGACAGTGACGTAACCCAAATTTTGGTGTAAGTTGAAACACAAGTCAATCCCCTATCCTAACACACTTGTAAAATCTAGAGCAATAAAAACACAACTAAGTCACAGAAAAAGGAAAAAGACATAATTATACTGTACTTGAAAACTGTACTGTAGTAAGAGAAAAAAATGACGAAAAAAATGAGTGTAAAAAGTTCATTCAGAAGTCATGATAAAGGCCAAAAAGTCGCCAAACAAAGCAACACAAACCGGGCACTTACGCTTAGATAAGCATCCTCCCTCATTCATGCCCTGCATTACTTCGTATTCTGCATATCTTCCGCCACGTGCCACTAAACTAGTTTGCCCACATGATCGTCATAAACTCGAAACTCGAGGACCCCCTGTATTCCCATTAGCCTTGAGCAGTAAAGATTGTTCCTGCAACTGTTTGTATTTGACTGTGCTGACAATAAACTGTAATTGAGCAGGGAAGACTGCTTACAGACCATAATTGTCCAGTTTATGTAGCCCTTCACAGTTATGGAAATGTCACGAGCATCATTCAACAAATCTAGAGGCCAGGAGATCAAAACTATGGCCTGATTTTGAGGCACGTCTTTTGGTTCCTCCTGCAGCTCCTTCACATCTCCAGGTTTCAAATCCTGAAGCATACCTAGCTGTACCTAAAAAGTGCTAAACGCATACTTATGGTAATATGCCCACTACTACAATGCTAATTTATATGCATCCAAAACCTAATTGTTTAGAAGCAGCACTGCACCCTAGTGGCATCTAGCAGATGGAATGAACCATCACTGTGCAGTCTGTTCAGGAGGTGTCTTAGAGAGGTTGTGCAGATTAAGCCTGCCTGGCAGAAGGACAGAACAGCTTCTATAACTAAACTGGACACTACTATATCAGTTCTTGCTCATCACGGTTGGCCAGTAGGAGTAGATGACACTTAAAAGTACAATTCTATAGTTGACTGGAAGTACCTCAAAAAGTCCCCCTACTATAAGAAGATCAACCTCCAAATCCCATGCACCTTCACCATTCATTCATTTAGACCTCTTTGTTTAAACTCCATTGTTTTTTTTAATAGAATGTGTTACTCTGTATTAACATATACCACATGCTAAAGTTGCTGAAGTACTAAGACAAGTGATAAATCAGAGAACTGCTTCTTCCACCAGATCACCATTTTCCCTACATGATAAATACAGAGAGTGTGAAGATGGATGACTAAGATGTAGCTGCTTTTAGCATCTTGTATTGTCAGTGCTGAGCAGTTGCCCAGATATATAAGAGTGAACTAAGGCTAGTTATTCACCTTGGTTCCAGTCCTGTGGGACATTGATGAGGACATTCAAGGACAACATTTTACCAAGTGCCTGCTGGAAAAACATACACATTGGGTCGGTTACCCAGACAGGCATTAAGCCTAGTCCTGGAGTATGTAGCGCTGTGAATAGAGATTTTCCATTGAAAAAGAAAGGGTAGTCCAAGACTAGACGTAATCCCTGTCTGGGTACCCGACCCTATATGTCCTATGGTTTGTAGACACCTGCTAATCCAGCATTTCTTCTGAAATCAAAGAGATTAATCGGGAGTCTTTGGTCTTCTGGGAAAGCTGAATGTTGGACCACTGCTGTCAGGAACTGATTGCCATCAACCTCAAGAGTCAGATACTGATACTGGACTGTTCTGAACTGTCTTGGTAGTGATGGCTTATTTCCATATCACACTTTTCACCTCACCTCTCCTCCTTCTGCTTTTCAGGCCACTTAAATGTTGTTCAGCTAGGTCCTCCAAATACGTTGTTTTTCTGGAGAAGAACACAATGAAACAGGGGTCCTAGTTTACTTTTTTTGGTATACTTTTATGGCGAACTTTTGAATGACTGGAAATGAATCATGTTTATTATCCACATTTATAGGCAAGTGGAACTTGGAAAGTTTCTTTGTACTCTCTGCCACAATAAACAAGCACAGTGGCTTAACTTCCTCCCTTAGACAGACTACACACAAAATATCCTTCAACTCATCCACCTGCTACACACCTTCCCAGTGTTTGCCAGGAGAACCTTTGTCCCGATGCAACTCTTAGCCAACAGTGAGCCATTACCAAGCTTTGCAACGAGAATCACTGCAGCAGTTGCCCTCTGCAGTTCCAACATGAGGACCATATTTAGCTCTTCACCAGGGATCTCAACCTCTGCCTGCCCTGCCATAAGCCCAGCCTCAAGTTTATAGGCCACTCAAAATCCTGCAGAGGTGATTTACTGTCTAACTCTGCTTTACTTCCACTGCATCTCGCTATACTTTCCATGTATTCCTTTTTAGGACAGTGGTTCTTGGTTCCTTCGCTGATATAATGCTCTTCGATGCCCTACCAGAAAAGAATCGCTGTCATCTTCAGTATCCTGTGGACAATAACCTCATGTCATTTTGCTGTTGTGGTTGTTTTTTTGCATGTGATACATTACTGGACTCATTTCTATTCCCTGTGGAAATCTATAGGACGAAGTTTTGTGTTGTATTTTACTTTAGAAGGACACTCTTCAACCAAAAACAATTAAATATTTTTAGAAATATAACAAAGAAATATATTCTGCCCATCTGAAAGAATTCATTAGCTTGAACCGATCCGCTGTGTGTGTATGTTAGTGTGTGCATTTGCATGTAGCCCGCATTCGTTGCCTTTATGTGTGCGCCAGTACTTGTATTGGCACACCGTCTTAAGCACCGAGCAGAGAAATTCCTCAGTCACTGAGTCAGCGCTGAAAAGCAGAGGGAAGGAAGAAGGCTGAGAACTATACAGCAGCAATAACATCCTCAGTGGAGGCAATGAGACTTTCAGCCACCTTGCACAGGCTACTTATACAACTGGACGACGTCTCAACCAACATACAGCATCAACATTGGCACTGTTCACGGCTGAATGCATGTTCTGTCTGAATACTCACAAACTGTAGAGTTCAGAGGCCAGACTGCCTCAGACAGAACCAGAGAACAGCAGAAGCTACACAGACTAAACAGGCTGTGTTTTACATTACCTAATTTGAGAGTACAGCTAATTATTCATTTAAAAAAATAAACTGATTTATGAGTGCGAAAAGGAGTGTGTGTTATTGGCAAAGAGGAGAACTCATTACTGAAACAGAAACTAAGTGTTGAAAACATTCTCATTACTCAGTGCCATATACTGTCTCCTCGCAAAGGAGGGGCAGACAAACTGGACAAATCAACCGAGAGTTTTTAAAACCATTTTTGTTCCAAAAAAGTACACTGGTTGCTAAAATAGTCAAACTGTTAAAAATTATATTAGTCAATATGGTTGCTCTTGGAAGACCGGGTGGCAATAAATAGATGGCTATACATTCCAGATATTGCCTTAAAGTGATAAGATTCTAGTGTATGCACTTTTCTTCCCATCCATAACATAGTCAATCAACCACCAATTTTGGTGTCTGAAGTTGGTGTTCGGGGCCCTAAAGCTTACAGACTAATGTAGCTGGCAGGAAGTGAAAGTTAATGTGCACAAATTAGCGTTGTAACAAAGCACATTGAAATTCTGACACAGAGTTGAGTTGTTAATATACTTACTATTAATATAATATATAAAATAATCTCACATATACTTGTTTATGTTGCTTCTGGCACTGTATCACATGTTGTTATCCAGAAAATATAACAAAAGTATGGTATATCGATAAAAACAGTAGTAGGAATATAATGTGAGAGCCCACATAAATAACTCGTCATGGTTTTTGAAGAAAGAGCGATGATTTGCCCTGCAGTTTGTACGATAATTAGTCATTTTAGGCTTCTTTGTTTGCTACGTTGCCCAAGTAGTTTCCCTGCAAAACTCACTAGCAAACTTCAGACACTAAACATATCTTGTTCAACTTCATGTAGGGTGCACTGAGGCCCAACTCCACTGGGGGTGGGAAAAAATGGTGCACATTTTTCTTCTCACTGTTAGTACAGGTCAGGAGATATTTCACACATAAACAAATTAATACAGTGGATTTCACACTCTCAACTGGCACATAGCAAGTGGTGTTCTGGTCAAATTTTGGTCACAGCCAGGAAGCGGCTCCGCGCCAAACCCAGCCAGGATGTTTGCGTGTGTCTCTTCCCTTAGATTCTTCTTCTCAGGTACTGCACCAAAATATTTAGTGTGAGTGAGAATGACATCAGCTGCACATCCTGCCAAAGACAAATATCTGTCTTGGTTTGAAAAAGGACTTTTTGACATCAATGATGCACCCTGTGTGTGTGTGGGTGTGTGTGTTTTGACATCAAGGATGCACCCTGTGTGTGTGTGTGTGCGCGCGCGCATGTGTGTGTGTGTGTGTATGTGTGTGTGAATGGATGAGTCATGGATGTCGAGGAAACCAAAAAATGCTATGACATTCCCCTTCAGGCATAATACATTCAAAGCCTACAAGAAACAAGCACTGGGCCTTTTGGGCTTGTATTATCATACCTATCCAGAGCCACCATGAATATGCCAACATAGTTTTGGTTTTCAGTGTTAGTCTGCGAGCCTGTATTAGATGTCACTAAACATTTGTACCACGGAGGAGTTTGGGCTATTCTGTTTATTACAGACTTTAATCTGTAATAGTACTGGTATGTCCCCAAAAACAAAACACCCAGTTACACTCACTAAGAGAAAAGCTGCTGACAAAAATAGTGTCAGTTTCACCAAAAGCCCCTTTACACAGGCCCCCTAGTGACATAATGGCTTATACAAACTCTAAAACCAAAGTAATAATTAGAAGAAGAAGAAGAAAAAAAGGAGGAGAAGAATTTCTACATTTTAAATGTGTGACTGCCTTCTACAGCGGTGCCCCAATCTCTAGAGTGGGATCTTGTGGTTTAAAGAATGGGAAATCCCCCTTCTTTATAATAATGAACCTTTTGAATGACTCTAACTGCATTAGTTTGATTTTTGTCCATTAGATGGTGAATGCAGAAGGAAAGCAGACAACTACTATCACTAGTGAAATAAATACGTCTTGTAACTTCAAATCATGTTCACAGTAAAGAGAAGAGATTTTTCACTCAACAGAAATGACTTGTCGGGTAGGCAAGACAAGCTAAAAGTTAGCAAAAAGAAGTTAGCAAGGTAGTCTTATTTAGATATGTTGCTTGGCTGACATCACAGGGATTTCAAATGGTTGGGATGTAGAGGTAACTGATGAGCAAAAAGGTGAAAGTGCTATGAAATCACAAATTGTGTCACACCAACGAGGCTAAGGAATATAATGCTGTGCTAAAATTTTTTGATGCAAAAGACTTTATATTGGTTGGAGTAAAAAGACAGTCATAATACTGGCAGACCTGCGGTAGCATATTACTGCTGTTGTTGAATAAACTGTCATGCATTCAAACCCATGTTAAATCTATTAACATTTTATTTTACACATTGGAAACATTTGTCAATGAAGGAGAAAATGTATTAATGTATGCGCTGATGCAATAAAAACTGTTGGCACATGACAAAAATCAATGAGATGTTCAGCTTTGTTAATGCATTTTCTTTTGTAAATCTTTTTACATCAAAAGGTAAAGATTAATCCATTTAATCCGTTTAAACCGTAGGTTTGCATCCCAGGTCTTAGTATTGAGTATTTACATGGAAACAATGCAAACGGTCTGAATTATTTTCATGTTATGGTAGTGACAAACTTGCAGTTCCGTTTAAGAGGTTTTCTCTCTGTATAAACTGATCAAGGATTTAATTTCACCAGATTAGATGACTTAAACTGACCTGCCTCCACCAGAAAGTTATTAAGTGACATCAGGTCTTGAGGAATAAAGATTCAGGAATACACTCCATAGACAAGCCGGGTTAATATTGAGAATGAGCAAAACCACACTGCAAACAGCTTTAGTAACATCTAAGCCAGAGGGTCATCAGAGTCCTGTGTGTCGTGGACATTTGGTGTAACTCTTAGCACACCAGTGTCATTCAACAAGCTTGATTTCAGTCGTGCTTCAACTTTATTCTCTCTCTCCCTTTGCTTTCTCTGTCTTTCTATATCTCCCTTTCTCCCTCTGTAACTTTTTTTCTCACTTCCTCCTGACATTCTTCTATTCTTACATTCTCTTTCATCATATATATCCCTTCAGGCAATTCTTGCAGGCTCTGTCTCTCCCGCACACCCCACCCCACTTAATTTCCATCTCTTTCTCAGAGTGATTGACCTGTGGTATGTCAGATAATTAGTCGGTTATTTTAACCAAAAACAACACTCCAAGACAAATGTCCATTCAAACAAGCAACGTTCTGACCACCATGTTCTTCTCCCCCTGCCCTGAGGGCACTAAAAAAGCAAGAGTCTGATTTTCACTCATGGACATACTTTGAACACAGCACCGCCTGTTAATGGCGATGAAGGAAGGGGAATAGAGGAAAAACACTGGAGCAAGGCATCACTAGACACCAGGAATAACTACATTCTTTCAAATGAAAGGTTCCTAAATGGTTCTTGGTTTTTAACGTGTGGTCCAACAGGAAACCTTTATGGTATTGGATCCTTACATTATGTGGAGGTTCTCTTAACATTAAAAACCCCACTGCCTCATCTCATTTACAAAATGGAAATATCAAATGAAAGTGCTTCCTCTCTGGGATCACTCCACACCTTTATTTTTAGAAGTGTAGTGTAGGTGAATGAATGAAGGGATGAATGAATGAATGGAGTCATGGACGGATGGATGTATAGAGAGTAGTGTGGAAGCTGGAGCCTTACCTAAGAGGCATGCCTGAGGTCACTGGGTGCGCTAATGTTCAGTTTTAGCCATCCCTAACTAGCATTGCTGCTCCACTGCTCATTTCCACCAGTGTTTGCTCTGCTGAATCATGTTCTCCTCAGTTTGGAGTTACAGAAATCACTGCTGGAGTCTGAAGAACTTGTTGACATTATGACTGTAGTCTCTCCTACGCAAGACTCCTCCCTTTTTATTCCTCAAGAGACGAGAAGTAGACCTTATATAGAACCTCAGCCATGTATAGCGACAGTGGGTAGCATAGTCTAAGTGGAAGACTGTTATGCACTCTTTACTCCTGCCCTTAATATGGAAATACTCCTTCCTCTGTCACATCTCCACACAATAATTTGTGCAATGACCTGATGCTACTCAGTTGTACAATTTCTTATTGGGTTTAACCATTGCTATTATGTGCATTAGTATCTTGTTATTATGTGCAACAGTCCACCACCTGCAATTTTGTGCAATTTTCTTATCGGGTGCTAAAACATTTTTGTTATGTGCATTGTCTTAT
This sequence comes from Hydrocynus forskahlii, assembly GCA_037974365.1. Classification (NCBI taxonomy): domain Eukaryota; kingdom Metazoa; phylum Chordata; class Actinopteri; order Characiformes; family Alestidae; genus Hydrocynus; species Hydrocynus forskahlii. The sequence continues at coordinate 33,623,520 of JBBPCX010000040.1, read as the reverse complement.
TATGTACAATAGTCTTACCATGTGAAATATCACTACGTATGTCAATATCACTGATCTGCTATTGATTTATATGAGGTGCAATAACATACTCCCAACCACTATCCGTGTTACTAGTACTTCACATAACTGTAAGTTACTTATCTATAATATTTTTACTCAGCATTGAATGTATCGCATAATGTGTTTCACTTGGAGTTTTTTTTTTTGTTTTTTTTTTACAGATTTTTATTTAGTCTTTATATTTGATATTGTTCTTGTCTCTGTGTCTCTGTGTGTCTGTGCAGTCAAAACATAAGCAGTTACCTCCAGGAACGATAACGTTTTCTGAGTCTGATTCTAATGTCACATTCATTTAACAGTATATTTGAGTCTGCATTTCTGACTTTTGCCCCTAAGAAGATTTTGCTCTAGTAAGACATTTGTTTGTCATCATCACTGTTTTGTTCGAACTTTTTAGCGAACCAATTGCATTTTACTCTGATTTAACTTTACATGTATGCTCTGATATCGATGTTCGCAGCAATAACAACAGAATGAACTGTGACAGGCTATGTTTTACAAGTGGTGCATTTATTGTGGTCAAGTCGTGCGTGCTCGGGGAGTGAGGCGAGGCGCAGACGCAGACGCAAGTTCCCTTTTGTGGGTTTTATTACAAACACATAGACTCTACGTCCACAAAACAAAGAGGCACAGGTGCCTTAAACACAAAGCATACATAAAACAGAGGAGACATAAGAAACGGGTGAGGGCATGTGAGGGTTGACCAGCAACTAATACAAAATCTCTTAGAACTTAAATACCTACAAGACTCATGTTGTGATTCATGACTCTGCCACTGATGTCTGTATATATTGGAACATAATTTAGCTGCTTATTCTGTTTTTGGTGTTTTCATATATTCAGTGTTATTTAATGCAGCACTGGTTGTGTTTTTGAACAAGCTGGTAGTGATGGGGTTGTGCTGTCTTGTGTGAGTTTATGTCTAGACTGATGCACCCAATGTAGATAATATGTGCTGTCCAGATGTTTTATCATGTTTTTTGTCTATTTACACTTAGGTTTAGCAGAACAAAGGTTCTCCACAAGGGAGAGCTGTTAGTACTCAAATAGTTTTTGTGTGCATCAATAGGTTGGTGGAACATAATATAAATAATGATTGTAGAAACAACTGAGGTTATGGTACTGAATAATGATAATATATGAGGAATATTCAGGGTACATCTTGAAACTCGAGAGTTTTCTCAAATTGTAAGCCGCTTTGGATAAAAGCATTGGTCACATGAATATAATGTAATGCAATGTATCATTCAGGCGCTCTATGGAAGAGAGGAACATGGCATCGGAGGCACTGAATGAATAGAAAGGGGGAGGCTTAGGTTGGTATGAGACCGGGCCACTGTGCAAGAATAATGTACAACAGCACAGCCCTCCCAGTTGGCAAAACCACACTACACCACTGGCACTGCTTATAAGTGTTTTTTCCAAATAAAGCTACTCTGCACTTGTGTCCTGCCTCATTTTTTTCAAAGAGTTAAAGTTAGTAATGACTCAAGATATGGTCAACTTCTTTTTTTACCCCTGTCTTATGAGAGTTATATATTTAATCATTTTGGGTTTTTTATGTATATAAAAACGTGACTGCAACGATATGCTGTCTAAACTGGATGCTTGCCATAAGATATCAGCTCAATGCAGCAAAGGCCATTTTTCATTTTTTTAGAATGTTTATTTTGGAAGTGTAATAAATACATGCACAGCCCATTTACTTTGAACCTCTCCACTGAGTTTTTCTTGCAAGTGTTGATGAGAAAAAAATGCACATAATGTCAAATTAATGACACCATTTTTCTTATTTCAAGGTGAATGTGTGTAATAGGCCTGGATGACTGATATGAGGCAAGGTGTCCAAGAATAAGCAGCATAGTTTGGTCCCCATCCCAGACCAAGAATAATGACTGTGTGTAAATGACCCGGGGCACTATGCTAGCCCTCAGCCACTTAGCAGCTAGTCATGAGGCCCTGCGCCCTGTCAGATCTGCTACACCATCACTCTTTCAGAGGGTAAGGACGAGAGCTCTAATGTGGTGAGTCATGGCTAAGTCCAGAATTATGTCTATATAGAATGTTTTGATCATAACAAAGCAAAATAAAATTATAGGGATTCTTTCCTTGGTGAATTCCATTATCCAATATTTTTCACGTACATATCTTTAAGCGCCAAAGTTTTAGCACATTTATATTCTATATTTTCTTTTTGCTCCAGTATGTTAAACTCAGCAAATAGAAATTATGCAGTAAAAGGTCCAGGAAATGGATATATTTAAGTATGTGATCTGCATAAGATGTGTTAACTGATTTTCATTTAGAAAAGCAACAAAACATGTAATAAAGAGCCTTAACCTAATGTTTATATGGCTCTTTATAGTCTAGTAAAAACCTGTGAAATACCTGTGTGATGAGCATATTTGTGTAATTAACTTTAAACACAGCTTCTGTTCTCATTGTAGTTTGTGTAGTGCTCCTGAATACAGTTTAAGTATTCTTTATAGTCATGCTTGTTTGGCATTGGTCAGCTTAATCTGAGGTCATCAGCAAAAACAAATGAGGGGGAAACAATTTGGACAGCAGCTATAGAGTAAAAGCAAGACCATTATAAAGGAGTGAGGCAGGCATAATGGACCGTAAAACCTTTTATTCACTGCCCACAACCCATTAATCCTGAAACAGAGGACATTTTCGCAGTGACTCGGTTTGTTTGTCCTGTGTCATTTAGCTCCAAGCTTGATGACCAAACATTTACAACACAGCACGCCACTGACTTGTGCTGCTGTGTAAGCATTCACATTAGATGAGAAATGTAACTCCTTCTTGCAAAGAAAGAGAGAACAAAACAAGTCCTAAAGATGAGAGAAAGGAAAAGAGAGGAACCATAAATGTAATCTGTTAGGTCAGGGAAACATTACAGTGGGTGGCAAGTAGAGGGCGCCCTTGTTTAAGTTTGTTTTTTGGTATGTTTGTACTTTTATTTTGATATGTTGAGCACCGCCAGCAGGGAGTTGTTGGTGGTTTTTTGTATTTAAGTTCTGTTGGGACCGACCTGAGTTGTTGGTCCACCGTCATTACAGAGGTATTTGAGTTCTCCTTTTCTAAAGCATTATCGAGTTCAGTCAGGCCCTCGAGCCTGTTTTTTGTTTCTGTGAAAAAAAAGAAATACTAAAGAAAGAAAGATGGACGCCTGTCTTCCTGGGAGAAAAGAGGGGCGACGTGACAGATGGACCGACCTACAAGACTGCGAGCCAGCAGGGAGGGAGCCGGCCCCAAGGTAACTGGTCCTAGGGGCCTTGGCAATCTCTCTGCTCTTGAGGGAAGAGGAGTTGGCCTGGAGTGAGGCAAACTGGTGTCAGCTCAGCAGTGAACCGAATGGGACAAGTCGGTTTTCCACAGCCGAATTATTGTGCAGTGGGGAGTCAGAGGATGAGAAAGAGGACCTGGGCTTCTGGTGGGATGGTTGGGTCGACGAATTCCTAATAATCGATCCGAAGCGTATTGTGGACTCCCTCGTCTGTGACTCACCCGCGGAGGAGCTCCCGCTTTTGAGGTGGGGGATCCCCAGTAACACCAGGAAGGAGGCATGGGGGTCCACGTCGCTTTTGTCCACCACCCGCTCACCAGCGGCCCGGGAAGTCTGGGACTTCCTCCGGCACTCCACCCCTTCAGCTCGCGCTCGGCTTGCCTCAGGAGGTGAGCCATCGGCTGTGGTAGAGAGCCTCACTCCAGGCGAGCTCGGGCACTAGGACCCAGAGGCCACCCAAGGAGAAGGTCCCGCTCCAGCTGCCTGCCACAGAGGCTACGTGGCCAGCTCAGCCCGTAGCACCAAAGACACAGGAGCAGGAACACACCCGCATCACTGAGTCCAAGCACACGAGGGCCCTGCTGCAGCAATGGGAAAGGAAGAAACAGCAGGAGGAAGAGCTGAAGGAACAGTTCCTGAGTCTGGTGAGCCAGCTCCGGGAGGAAGCCACCCTCCAGCTGCGGCAAACGGCTGCATGGCATGCGAGCCAGAGTGCCAGGACTACGCTCTCAAGCACTGAGACCGAGCTCCCGAGTGCCGAGGCCTCGCACTCGAGACCTGTTCCAGCACCCAGGAGACAGCTGCAGCCTCCTTCACCAGCCCCCCGGCTTCACCCACCAGGGTGAGGTAGCCTAGCTGGAGTTAGGAAAGCGGGGCCTGTAGAAGGGGTTGTAGCCGCAGAAGCGGGGCCTGTAGAAGGGGTGGTAGCCGCAGAAGTGGGGCCTGCAGAGAGGGCTCCATCCCTGAGGACAGTGAGGGGCTTCCCTCAGAGGGGTTTCCTGGAGGAGGCTCCGCCTGGGAGAACAGTTGGAAGCTCCCATTAAGGGGCTCTGCCCCAAAGGACAAGGATGGGCTCCCTGATGAGGGGCTTCCTGGAGGGGGCTTGGCCCCAAAAGACATTGACAGTGAGGAGCTCTCGGTAGGGGGCTCCACTCCAAAGAACAGTGACAGTGAGGAGCTTCCAATAGAGGGCTCTTCCCCCAAGGACAGTGAGGGGTTCCCGGTAGGGGGCTTCGTCCCTGAGGACAATGATGGGCTCCCTGCGGAGGGGCTCCCAGGAGAGGGCTTTGCCATAGAGGACAGTGAGGGGCTCCACCTTTGAGGTGTCATCTGGTCAGATGTGGACGGATGGGGCTCATGGGATGCTTCCCTTTGCCTCCGCCTGCCCCTCCTCCGCCTATTGGATGTTGTGGGGGGTTGTTTGCGCCCGGGTGGGTTGTAGAGGAGGGGGTTCTGTCAGGTCAGGGAAACATTACAGTGGGTGGCCAGTAGAGGGCGCCCTTGTTTAAGTTTGTTTTTCGGTATGTTTGTACTTTTATTTTGATATGTTAAGCACCGCCAGCAATGAGTTTGGCTATTATGAGTTTCAGCTGCCGGGGTGCTCAAAAGGATGGGTTTTTGATTTTTAATTGGTTGAGTTGTTGGTGGTTTTTGTATTTAAGTTCTGTTGGGACTGTCGGTCCACCGTCATTATAGGCGTCAATACAGAGATGTTTGAGTTCTCCCTTTTCTAAAGCATTATCGAGTTCGGTCAGGCCCTCGAGCCTCTTTTTGTTTCTGTGAAAAAATAAAGAAATACTAAAGAAAGAAAGATGGATGCCTGTCTTCCTGAGAGAAAAGGGGGGCGACGTGACAGTAATCTACCATTATGATTACATTTACATACATGCTACATATTTAATGATCTCACTCTGAAGTACATCACACCTACATTGCACAGTGGCAAAGCTAGCAAAAGTTAACTTGGGGTACTTTTCTCAAGTTTCAAAGTGATACTTCTGAAAATAATGGTTGATAAATCAATATATAATTGCACTTTAAAGTATATGCCGGTGCACTTGATGATCAAATAGTAGTCATTGGTGACTTTATTCTGCCCTGGAATAGTAGAAAATAGCATAATGAGGCTATATATAAAGCCAGATGAAGAAACCATTCTAGCTAAGGTCCGATACAGCTCAGGCTCAAATACAATAGTGATCGTAGTGCAGGTTGGGTAAGGGGGTGGCATTTACTGATATAGTGCCATTTGCTGCTTGTCTCAGGCAACACAATGGAGAGTAACCAGTAGTCATCAGTCACTTAGTCAGGAACTCTAGGGCTGAGTGATTCTGGACATGGAGTGTAAATAATGGTATTTCTACACAGAAACATTTTGGCATGAAATGCTTACAAAGTGCTCAGCACGGTTACCATGACACAATTAGCTATCTATGCTGCAGAACAATTTTGTGGGATAAAGTATGTGTGTGCTGGCTAATTCTACATTTTTGTGGTTTTTGTGCCAGCTCATTCTGTCTGATTTCAAAACCTAAAGCAAATGCAATCAGTCTGTCATTCAATAAATCTCTGTCTAACGACTGCTAAATGTTGACAAGTGCTGCACAAGCGCTCTGTTAGTTGCCATCGTGATATTCAGCTCTGCAATCTGATATTTCAGAGGGCAAATGAGGTGACCAGTCTCAGCTCCAGGTGAGTTACTGGATGTTCTGATAAACTGAGGTGTTTGTGTCATCTGCCAAAGTCTGCCCTGTATTGCAAGTCATTCGAAAGACAGCATGGGACTGAAACAGTCCTTAGACTTCAGCATGAGTTGCCTGGGGTGATAAGGAGACTTGAAAATCTGTGGGTTTTGTGACTTTTTAATCTGAAAAAAGTGATTACAGTAAGCCCCCTCATATTCATGGTTCAGAGTTTGCGGCTTCAGTCATTCCCAGATTTTTTCTTAGAATCTAACTAATAATTGTTTGCGGAAACTCCCATGAATTAACGGAAACTGCAAATATCCTCTGGATTTTTTTTTCTTTTTTTCATGGCAATATATAATTATTAAAGCATTGTAGTGCTAAATTATTAAGAAAAATATAATTAACAAATTTTGTAACATAAATATGAACTTAAATTCAGCTAAATTTCCATCTAAAATATAACTATCATTCTTTTAGCACTGCCAAGAGAACACAAAGCAACCATTTGTTGGCTGCTGCTCTCGTGTTTTCGTGTTTCTCGTTTTGTTCTTTGTAGAGCACCTTCTAAGGCTTCTGGCAATGAACCTAAGCATTTAAAAGTGCTGAATGGTGTGAGTGTGGGCGTGGCCGATGAGCGAGTGAGAGAGGTGAGCGGGTTAGTGCTGGTTCAAGGTTTAGCGGCATAAATTGTGGCCTTACAGCAAACTCAACTGTAAAAGTCAGTCGCTGTCCAGTATCTGCTTTACCCGGTGGGTCACAACAATACGACTCCTCCTGAAGCGCCTGAAGAAGAGGCGCTGCCCGATGAACTGTAAATCCTCGTCTTCAATCAATATCATTCATTATTGGTGATTACCTGTACATTTTACTGAATTTTTATTACTGAAAATGAAATTAAAGTATTGCTGTTTATACCCTGCTTATACCAAAGAAAACGTTTTTCACAATTCACGGGTGCTCTTGGAACGTAAACCCTGTGAATTTAGGGGGTTTACTTAAATATTTGAAATCACCACAATCACAATACGTAGCAGTGTAATTGCTGTAATATTCTGCCCATGCTGTGCCAGTCCTCTTCTAGTTAGCAGCACAGACAGTTAGCTATGTGAGCAGGCTTACTGCCACACATTACAAAACAGGTTTACTTCAAGCTAACTGGTGCTCTGCTGAACAAAGGGATAATAAACATTCATGTTTGAGCAAGAACTCTCGAGTGACTGGTGTTGGAACGATAGATGAAATCAAACCTGTTGTGTTTTGCACTGTACCTTACTGGGCTTAGATATTGTCGGCTCAGTTAAGAGGACAAAAGTGCCATGGCATTAAATGACATTGAAATTCCACACTTTTGGATAATAAAAACTGAGAACGTAAAGTCGGTAATGAAACATTATCTGTTATCCTGTGTAGTTTTTTGAGATATTTCCTGTTACTGATTTGGCAACACAGATGAATGCTAATCAGATGGTAAACGAGGTGGAAAAAATACTGTGGAAGTCAGAGCTTGAAATGGTGTCACACCAGAGTCGACCACGTTCCAGTACAGATAGCCATGTACTAGCCAGGTTAGCCATTGTTACCGTACGTAATAGCAACAATGTAGCAACATGTTCACAGACAGAGGCTGGATGGCACTGTTTGTACACTGGATTTAATGTAACATAAGACATAAACAGTATTTACTACAGCTTTCTCTACTGCTAACGCATGGAGCAGCCATCTTGGATTTTGAGGTTTGGGTTGTTGAGGTTCCTAAAACTTTCCAAGTCAGAAATCCAATTTCAAGGGGTGTTTTAGTTTAACTTTTCTTCTAGGAACTCAGAACAGTTCAAAAGGAAAGCAGCAAAAGAAACTGTAATCAGTATGTCTACATCTGTGTACTGATGTTACTTCCCTTAATAATTCAAAACAAATGTAACAAACAATTGAACTTAAACCAGTTACAATTTTAGTCTATAGCTAACTGTGGTGTTTTGTATGTAATGTAAAAATGAGCAGACTTGTTAATGTTTATTGCAAAAACTGTTTAAAATATCCATAGCAATGTGCAATACCTGCCCAAATGGCCTTGGGAAGAGAAATCAAGACAGGATGCAAGACTGGGCTTCGCACCTGTTGCATAAGTTCCAGCCTGGCATGGACACTGGAACCTAGACTCTGTCGTGAAAAAGAGGCCTGGGCAGTCCAACCAAATGATTATAAAAATTAATCCAGCCCCAGGAACTGCTGCTTTCAAAATCTAGACATAATCAAACAAAGTGTATTTTAGTCAGCCATAAACTAGCCTACTTGACTCGGAGTCACAACATATGAAAATATGATTAGTAATTCTTCCATCATCCCTGACACTAATGTTTGAACACTACTGTTCTCATGTGTTCACTGTGATTACAGCCTGCTGTTGGACTGCCACAGCAAGAAGAAAAATGACTAATCGCAGCTATATCATTACTGTAATCAGAACTTGCCATTGTAGCAGTCTTTCATATACAGTCAGCTCAATTGGCACAATTGGTAAGAGTGAGCAAAAGAAACATCATTAAAAAAAATGATTTTCCCAATCTCACACTGAAAATATGAGCCACTTTTAACCTTTTAACCTGTAAGCAAATCTAGTCGTTGAAAACACAAAAACCCTTATTAAAAATGATTTCTTTCAAAACAGCAGAAGTCAAAATTGTTATGAATTTGCAATGTTTTATCACCACTGTTGGGTATGAAAAAGGATCGGTGCAAAGGCCTTAGAAATCTTGTTAGGGCTTTTGCTACCATGAATAAAAATTCATAAAAAGAAAAAAGCCTCACAAAAAATATTGCATGGTTTTGACATGGTCATCCCAATCCCCTGACCTAACCCCACAATAAAAATCTGTGGGGTCAGCTCACTCTCTCTCTTTGTTTTTTCAGTAATCAATCAAATTGAGTACTAAAATGCCATGTTTAAGATTGCTCCCTGTGTTAACTTATTTTCACTTAAAAAATCAACAAAACATGAGACCAGACATCTTTAAACCATTGCAAACAACTGTTTAAACAACAAGTGTAGCCCAAAAGTAACTGGATGAAGATTGCAGTTTGCAATCTGGCTTCCATATTCCAATTTAGAAATAGTGTGTTTTAGTTTAGAGCCAAAACAGCAAAGGTTATGTCCCAATACTGTTGGATTGTATTAGGTATATCGGATTCACACCTTTTCAAACTCAATCTGATGTGCACTTTCAGTTCCAAAGACCACATTACTTGAGTACCGTGTACACATGTAGAGGCTGTATACAGAGGTTAAGCACTACCGGTTTACAGTACTTAAGCTGTTCTTTATAGTGCATTGCACACTAAATAGTGAATAAAGCAAATGTGCTGAGTTGGTAAAAGAGGCCCCTCAAGGATAAGTGATGAAATTCTCAGACAAGGCCAAACTAAATAGAGACAGACACTGTCAAGACTGGAGACACTGTACTGAATTATACAAATATTCTACAGAAGGGACATTCCAACTGGTTTTATTGGAGGTGAAACTGAGGTTCAAAAAGAATCATTGTTTAAAAATAGCTTATCACATCTGTTTTCATTCAGTTGTAAGTATATTGTATAAATCTTTGCTGTGGAAAACCTGATGTGAAATGATGACATCACTTCAACAGAGCTCTTTAAAATGACACTTTTATTTCCTTTGAGCTTATGAGACATTCTTGAGTCATTCAAAGTCTTTTGCATCTTTCAGTAGCCTAAAGCACCCTCTTCTGGCCACTGTCTGTCAATGCTACCACTTTTATATGCAACAGTCTGTACAAATGGCTTATTATGGCTATAAATACTGTTCAGACATATTCAGTATAATGTGCAACATTTACAAACACATTGCAGTCTGATCCAGAGGAAAGAACCATGCTTAAACTGGACCACACATACATACAGGATATATTTCTCTAGTATGAGGTGCTATCGAGACAGTTACTGGCTTCAGCATTGTACAATGGTTGATTTCTTGCAAGACCCTCAGGGTCGAGGTGATTAGTTCAGTTTTTACTCATTTCAGCTATGATAAGGAAAGTTAAAAACATCCTCTCTCTTGTTTTCTTTGGTCACTGGTCTTTAGTCCTCTCACAGTCATCAAAATATGTTGCATAATATTTGGGTGCCAGGATTGAATCCGGACCCTTTTTTCAGTCAAAGAGCAGCTTATTCCTCTGTAGCGTTTTACCTTTATAGGGTAAAAATCTGAGACTGGGTCACAGATAAGTCCCACAGGTGCTTAGAAAAGGGCAGCTTTGTTCTGTTGGTGGACACAGTGCAGTCAGGCTTGAGTGAAGAGAGATGGGGAGAGAGTGAAAGAAGAAGAAAAAAAGAAAATTGAGCTGTTTCTGGAGCTTTCCACTGGAATTGCTTTCTCTGCCAGTGAGACGTCCTCGCCTTGCTGTTAGAAGCAGATCCACTTAGTGGCATCCATCCCTATAAGAACAGCAACAAAAACAGTACTTGTAATATTTTTATAACAAAGTCATGAGCAGGAAATAAGCATTAACATTAGGGAGGGGCACATTCATGATAAATTACATCATGGTAATATATAGTAGCAAAGCAGATGAACGGTGTGGTGCTGTATACAACCATTTGTCAAAAGGTTCTTTGAAGAAACGTTTAGTATTTTTTCTTTCAGAGGGAAGAGCCAAGAACGTATGCATTCAAGAATGTTCACTCTTCTATATAGAGTCATGGCCTTTACTGAAGAACCCTTAAATAACCTTTTTTAAAAGGGTATATAACACTGAATAATTGCATCTACGCTCTTAACACAAGGCTCCACAAAGGGTACTTTGTAAATGGATTTTTCCTAAATTAACCATTTTTAGTTTGGGAGCGTCAAGAACCATTAAAAGGTTTGAAGGGCCTTCACATAATGTGGAGATTCAAGACCATCTGTTGCATTATGTGGATGTTTTTTGGACTTCAGACATTACTGTTTTACTGTTTTTTTAAGATGCTTCTTTTCTACCTCAGAAAGTTAAACACCACAGCCAACACCCTTTGTGAAAAGCCCTCAAAGTACACTCTTAAAAGCAAAGGTGTCAAAAAGCGTTCTGCAGAATAATGCCATAGCATCTCTGCAGGTGGCTGATTTTGCTGTTAATTTATTCTTTTTTACCCAAATAATGCTTAATCAATTCATTAATGTGGCCCATCTTCCTATTAGAGGCTGTTATCAAGCAGATTAATTTTCCCCATTAGAGCAAAACTCACGTGTCCTTCCTACAGATGACCCCTCAAAGCCTGTACTACTGTAATATTTATCCAGGGGGTTTGAGTGGCTCACATTAGAGTGCAAAATAACTTAAATTGGTCTTTCTCCAATCTATCATTGCTGGTGTAAAAAAAATGCTGAATGGCGCCACACCAAGCCTGCCCTTGTTTAACACTGTGATTTAAGAGTGTGATTAATGCGCTCTGTTTGGCTCCGAGCTGGAGGACAGCAAAACTGATTAGGCAAGTGCTTTATTAAAGCACCAGAGTGTTGCTTAAATGCAGCTCTGAAGATGCCAAGGCGCACATTTAGGAAAGGGATGCTGCGTAATAAAATGCCATAGTTTAAAATGGTAAAAAAAGAAGTAGAACTTCAATGGGTTAAGAGATAGTATATGGCTAAAGTATATGCGTAAACATTTATGTTACTTTCCTTTAACATCCTATATATATTTATGTGTATATACACACACCATACATATAAAGGAAAGTTTAAGACATTTTTTGAAACTGCCATTAACACACCATGACTGAACGGCTCGACGCTGAAAGGAGCCACCGAATTCTGCTATGTCAGCTAATGCCAGGGCGAGAGGGCCAGACAGTTGCGCCACTCAAGAGCCTGTCATGAAATGTTAACACATTTTCAAGTGATGTGAAAAGAAATTCCCAAAAATAGAGATATAAGGTTTTCTTCCAACAGTGATGATTACAGATCCCACAGAATGTCTCTCCAACCATCAAAGACCACCACAACCAGCCTATGCCTTAGGCAGTCAAGAAATTCTCTGCAGTGAGAGTGCCAGTAAAGACGCTATACGACATTAGAATAAATACAAATAAACATAAACACAGCAAAGCTACACTCCAGTCATTGAAAATTCCATCAGCAGCACCTGATTTCATATAATGTTATTGTAAAGGGGAGGCATGGAAATGGGTTAAGCTAACACACTCACACATATCAAATCACAATGTGGAGTTCAACTTTGATGTTTTTTTCACAAATACATGCCTGTGGTCCAGACAAACAGCTTTGTGTATATACATTTAAACACACACACACACACACACACACACACACACACACACACACACACACACACACACACACACACACACA
>JBBPCX010000040.1:33578906-33611020 GCA_037974365.1 Hydrocynus forskahlii | reverse complement strand
CACACACACACACACACACACACACACACACACACACACACACACACACACACACACACACACACACCACACACACCCACACAGTACATAATATGCACTGTTGTAGATGGACAGTACAGACTTCCGGACTGTGTTTCAGAGCTGCTGGTTGAAACTCTTGAACAGACATAAACATCAGTCCTTCCACCAGCACTGTAACCATAGTAACCTGTCAAGCCAGACACATGTGCCCCTTAAGGGTCTGTCATAATTGAGTTAAAAGACTATTTTTAAGGCTGTGGCACTTTGAAACTGAAAATTGAACAGTGCACTGTTTTTTCCGCAGGAGGGAGTGTACCTGCATCGACACACAGCGTGTCAGAGTTGTCAGAGTTAGAGTGCTGTAAGATTATATCCTGTCTTCCATATTACAGACAGAAGGAGCTGCAAGATCAGCACTACAGGGACACTTGATGCATTCATACCCTGGGAACAATGACCTGTATTTTTAGACTCAGGCATGTAAGCACTGCAATCCAATCAGTGTTAATTTTCCAATGAAGAAGTGGCAGGCCTTCAAGACAACTCACTCATTTGTCTAGTGGGTGATTCAAACTGTGGGGAGTACATTTACTAGAAGGAGTTGCTCTCAAACTGCTGATGTATGGTCATGAAAGTGAGTGGTAAACTATGACATCAACACAAGTCAGAAACACAAAGTGGTAATTACGAGTAGTAAACCCAACAAGTCCGGTGTTACCCGTGCTTTCAAGTTGTGACATATCACCAATATGTTTTGCGACGTCATTGGTTTTCCTGAGTGGATATGGCTATTGTTCACATGGTAAATTCTCTAGTTGCCACTTAAAGGGGACATATTATGCAAAACTCACTTAAAAAAAAAAAAAAAAAAAAGGTATAATATGTCTATGGGCTATACAAAACATGTTCATGAAGTTTTTCGCACAAAATCAATCTCACATAAAAAGATCCCACCAGCTTTATTCTTGACAGTTTCAGTCCTTTTCAAAATGAAGCGTTTGGACGGCTCCCTTATCCTGACGTCAGGATGAGGAAATTTGCATAGAACCACCACCCACTAGATTAGTTGAAGAGCCGCCATTTTTGTCTGCTGGTTTTACGAGCACGCATAAGACGCCGAGCACTATGGCTACAGGCAAAGGCAAGTCACTCATGAAGTGTTGTGTTGTTGGCTGCAAAGAACAACACAAATCACTACACTTTCTCCCAGTCAAAGAAAACTGAAGAACTGCGTGCCTTCAATTCATTTTCAATGGCCATGTCGCAGCAACAATCGGTTTCGTTCCACCTTAAATACTGCTAAATACTGCCAGGCTGCAATATCGCTACTTTGCCTGTAGAGGGGAAACTTTACTGAGGTTTACATTCAGAATTATGTTGCCTTTTTATATGAGCTATTTCAGAAATGCATGTAGAGAAAAAAAACATTTTTAATCTTTACATGGCAATGATCTCTTTCCAGAAAAAGGCAACATAATTCTGGAACGAAAAATTCGAAGAAGGAGTTCATTTCAGCGTCGTGGGGGGATCTACACCTACTGTCCGTGACAAGTCAGCAGATGAGGGAGATGTAAGTACTTTCAAATAATGACTTTTGTGTTTCTATCGCAGTTAAGTATGAACTAGCTTGTTCGTTTCATAAGCATGGGATGGGTGGGGCGTGGCCAGCAACAGCTTATTTGCATAAAAGTGTCAGAGCCCTTAAATGGCTCATTTTGAAAGAGACTGACACTGTCAAGAATCAAGCTGGTGAAATCTCTTTATGTGAGAGTGATTTTTTGCAAAGAGCTTCATGAACATGTTTTGTATAGCCCATAGACCTATTACAACTAAAGTGAGTTTTGCATAATATGTCCCCTTTAACACTGGGTAGTTATAATTTAGTAAGGTGGCAATTTTTGAATTTAATACATCATAACCACAGAGGTATAAAGAGGGACTTAATGTGGTACCATTTTACAATAAGGCTACCTTAATAAAGAGTTTATTAATGGTTTAAAATGATCCTAATTTAGGTAATTAATTACATTATAAAGGCCTTAAAAACTCATAACACATTAAGTTTTACCACATAAATAAACAACAACAGTAACCTATTTTTGCCAAATAGTGAGCCCACATTCTTCTATACTGTTAATGCTTAGATCTTTCTGGTGACCAATCTTACTTTGTCTTCCCCCATCAGTCAGCATTACACCTGCAAGTACTATCAGATATTTACATTCATCATGCCCACTGTTCCACTTTTTGTTTGTGTTTTAACTGCTTATGGGTGACTTCAAGGTGTTTATGGCCTGATAAACATATTTTAAACCATTCATAACCCCTTTATAAGTGCAGTCTTATCGTAAACCATACCATTAATGCTGTCCATCAACTCCACAGGATCCTGAGGGCTGGAACACAGGTTAAACTGATGCTGAACTCTCTGATCATCTCCACATGCCTTATGTCATGTCTCGTTTAACTGTCTGGCCACTGCTTTCCTGCTGGAGTAAAAATAAATCAGAGCAGCATAAAGGGTCAGGGCCAGGCCAAAGCTTTTATTATTCACGTGGTGTTCTAATGTAAAAAGCCATCTCTTCACAAGCTTTTTTATTGTGTTCATGTGAAAGGTAGATGAAAGTCAATGGGGTTTTATATCCCTGAACTAGATTTTGATGAGCAGTGCAAGCCCTACCTAACACGGAAATTAAGAGTCTTAATTTTGTTATTCAAAGGGTAATGAGTGTCGCAAATAAGCTAATTAGCTGACTGGCCAAAAAGGTGTGCTGTGCTACGGGGATTTCTGTTTGTCACTAGTGGACCATCTTTCCCACGGAGACAATTTTCACATTCTGTTACCACCAGATTGTTGAGAATTTGGTATGTTAACTCAATAAAACACAATCGAGTCAGGCTAGCCGAGCACCATATGCCCAGACACTCGTAACAGTCTAGACTTTATGGTCTATGTGGGCTAGCACAGTCTCAGACACACACACTCTCACACACACTGGCTGCACTGCTGTCAGACTGTGGGAAGTTAGATTACACTTTAATGAGTACCACCAGCAAATAATTAAACCCTCACAGTGGCCACCAGTGCAGAGGACGTGGTGGACTGGCTGGAGACCACTGGCCCAAACAAATCACCTACAGACCCATCCAGTTTGTTTTGAGGATGGAGCACATGTTTGGGACACTCCCTCAGATAGCTTATGGTCAGTGCTCACCACTTCCTGCGTTGGGTGTTGGGCCATGCTATGTCCCCTCCCAGCTGTGGGCGGACCTCATTGTACACAGCGTCTGAAAGTGCCTGTGTTTATGGAACCATCGCAAATATTGTACAAGCTTGCCTCATTCGGTCCATCTCCAAGCCAAGTGGCGCCTAATCAAAACCAGACAGTAGGTCTGGCTCAAACATGGCTTGAAAAAAAATAGACTGTTGTAGCACATACCCTCCACCAGAGGACGACGAGCAGCTCTTGCCAAACCTCAACCACTGTTTTCAAAACATGGCAGGGAAAAAAATTTGCCTAGCTCTCCCTGCACACACAGATTGTTTCTGCAGTTTGAAGACTAAAACCAGGGTGATGACGGCTAAGGCAATGAGTTGGCTTTTGCGATCGCTGTTTCTCTCCACTGCAGTGCTGAAGCCCACCAAATACATCTTAACACTTGCACCATAAAACCATTAGATGATATTCCTCCCTAAACAAAGAGCATCGTTCACACATTAATCAAGAAGTCACTACAGAGATTAGATAAGATATCTTCTCTTAAAGGGTAATTTCAGCTTTTTTTTCCTTCTCTAATCCTGCATAAACCAACTGTTAAGATCAAAACGGTCATTCAGAGTGTTTCGGTCTAAAAGTATCTGTTCTAGAGAAGCTTACATAGTCAAAATTGTTCCCAGCAGTGGTGATAGGAACCAGACGCCATGGGAGTTACCTCTGAAAGCGACCTCACAGAAAGCAATGACATGAAATAGTTACGGGCGTGCTGTCTGATGACTGAGAAGTTGTTTTATGATGTGTTTTAAAAGAAGGTTTTGCAAGGCAAAAAAGTACCCTGAGAAAACCTACACTTGTAGGTTCACGGGTGTTTTTGGATTGCAAATAAAATGGTTATATTTGCATGGTAGACATCACCACCCCTAGATGCTTTCACCAATATTATAAAGAAATCGGAGTCATAAGCACTGTGAATTTAATGAATTAATTACCAAATGTATCTTAATTATTGACCTTTGAACAATCCCCCTTTGAGATCAATCAGAACATTAACTCATCACACTATTCATGTCTGAATTCTGGGCTGAATAAATAATACATTATTTTTAGAAAGTTTACAAGAACTTCATTGATTGCATCCTGTACTGCGTGATGAACTGTGTGACTAAGCGACACCCTTCAAGCATCTCGATGAGCCAGTGTTTTCCGCACTCTCCTGAGCTGATTAGCTTTAAAACTGCATTACCTAGGAGTCAGTGGCATTGACTTCCCCTTGCAGAAAACAACAACATGAACCGTAACCCGAGAATCCAAGTGCCGTGAAGTGTTAGAGCGACAAACAGATGGAACAGGCCACTCATGACTCAAGTCAAAACCATATTAGCGGGTGCCAAATGTGTAGTCTGCTTCCCAAGCGGAAGAAGTTCAATTTTGGAAAAAAAAACTGATTCAGCCAACTCCACTGCCTTCTACTTCCCAGAATGAATGACTAAGAGTCGGCTGCATGGAGCTGTTCTTGTGCAAGAGGCCATTTGAAAGCCTTACTAATAAGTGTGATAGTTAATATAAACATGCCATGGTATGTTTCCAGTAAATGTACAGGCACATATGCAGTCAAATATGCGTGGATAAGCCCTTACAAAAACTTGAATATGCATTCACAATGAATAACACATTTGAGGACACTCATTGTCCACTCACCCTGAGTTACCTAACCATGTAGAAGCTGGGGAACAAAAAGTCCTATTTAGGCTGCTTATATATGTATGTGGGTGCATGTTGTCCTCATGACTGCAGTCAGAGTTATGAGGCAGCAGGACTCCCCTCTTACCCACTTTTACACCATGGTGGAATTGAGCTGTTTCTGTTTTCCAGAGTAAGGGGGTATCTTCATGGCATTTGAAGGATGACTTAAATCCTGAGGGGGCATTTTGACTTGTCCGTTCTGGCGATATGGTGGGGGATTTTGGGGCTTAGCCAAGCCATTGAGGGCCCTAGGAAAAGAGGGCTCAGGACTCTTGCAGCGGACCATGTGATCCACTCTGCTTCTTTGATGCTGAAGATCTTTGACTTTGACTCTGGGAGGTCTGGCTCGCAGGCAGTCTCCATTGGCAGTGCTCTTAGTCCTCACAGTTTCTATTGCAGAAACATGATTTATTCCCCGGCTGCCTACAGACTCAACAGCAATGGAATCGTGGACAGGAGAGGATGGGTTTGTATGGTTCTTTACCGCAGAATGACTGTGGGCTCGAGAGGACGCCACAGCTGCTATGCTGTGGTCTGACAGGGAATGGGTAGTCCGCGACTTGACACCTGGCCGAGCGCCGTCCCTTTGTGGTGATTCCATATCCCCATTTGAGGTATGAATGAGTGCCACAACTCCAAAACGGTTGCCTTGAATCTTGGGATCCTGTGGCGGACCATTGCATGGGCTCTGTTCTTCCTCACCCAGGTCAATGTTGGAGGTCAGAATATCAATCTGTTGGACCACCTATGCAGATAAAGGCAGCTGTTAGGCTCATCAAAAGTATGCTTAAAGGAGCATTCTAAGGAACGTATATGTCTGTGGGATGACTTTGTGACACAGAAGCGTAAAATCTGATTCATGATCTGACAAATGATCAAAAACAAACCATGAATTTTTACTCACCTGTGTAGTAAGGTGAGTAAAAATAAGAAGAGTTGGTGAGTTACTTGAGTTGCAAGCTTTTTACAGACTGTACTTCACTGTCCCAAAATCACCCACTCATAAAACCCCTAATTGACATTTTTATTCAACCACAGAGTGCAAAGGAAATGCTGGCTAAATTCTTCCCAGCTGACTTCCAGATAACAAGAATCATCATCTGTTAAATTATGTAGTTTTACTGGTAATGCCCAAGTAAATCAAGTCCATTTAAATGTTTATATTGACATCCTTAAGCAAAAGTACTATTCCAACCCCTCACCTTTCAGCAACTTTTCACTTATCTTTTTAAGCTGATTTGTAACATCCTAAAATTACTCAAACCTTTTAGCTGGCATACACAAAGCAGCTTTTAAAGGGGGTCTTGATGTATCTGCTGAAAATTGCAGTTCAATTTTAAATAATTAATTTACTTTCTCATCCCTTATAGTCCATTATTACTAATGTGAATATACATACAGTATCCTCAGCTATCTTTAGGTATTGATTTTTGTAATGCTTCCTTTCTAATGAGCAGCATCCAGTCCAGTCTGGGCCATTTTCCTGAAGTCAAAATAGCTTCTCATTTGTTGTCGTATACTTTGTTTCTGAGGATCAGAGCATAGTGTAGATCCTGCTCCATAGAAAGGCTCACTCTTCTGATTAGGAAACAATATCCCATGAGACTAACTCAAGTTGTCCAGCTTTGATGCCCCATATGAGGTAACGATGAGAGGCTTTGATCCGAACTGCAGCTGTTTTTTTATCCTCAATGTTTATTTTGGGCTGAGGTCATGTTCTCCTGTGTTCAGCAGTAGCTTACCTCCCTGTAGCTGTCAGACTGGATTCATTACTGAGATGTTTGCAGAGAGCACACTTAAAGAACATCCACTCCACTGCCTGGCACTAGACGCTGCTCTGATCATGGCCAGATTTTCACTCCAAAAACTCCTTATTAAGTCCCCTTCTCAGTAGAATCTGAACCAGTGACAAACCCAGTGATATTAATGCTTCCTTGTAAAACATACAAAGAAGCAGAAGGCAGGGTGCTTAAACTGACCATATGATGCAAGCTCCTATCTAATCATATCAACTTTATATCTGCTTGTGCAAAAGTTGCGGTGGCAAAACAGCTGACACCCATTTCTGTGCACATACCAAAAACATCAATGAAACATTAAATCAAAAGAACCATATACCATTTAAGTTCAATGTTACCCTCCTCACCTCTTTCATCTCCAACTGGACCTGTTTCAGACCACCAAGCACATCCTCCAATTCTGTGACCACTTGTTTGATCTGCTCCCGCACTGTTCCCTGGCTTTTCCTATGGTTCTTCCGACTGTCTTGACCTCCACTGCACTC
Organism: Hydrocynus forskahlii; assembly: GCA_037974365.1. NCBI lineage: Eukaryota > Metazoa > Chordata > Actinopteri > Characiformes > Alestidae > Hydrocynus > Hydrocynus forskahlii. Next base: position 33,603,754 of record JBBPCX010000040.1, on the reverse strand, counting down.
TGGCTTCCCTGCTTGACGCAACTTTATCTCTCCTCCCTGGCTCCTGATACCAGGCAAACTGGGCCCCGATGTCCTGGAGCTCCTGAACTGGGTCTGGGGCACCTCTGTGGGAAAGAAAGCTGGGGATCCATTACAATTTGTCTTTGCAGGACTGGTTGGTCCACATATATCTGGGCTGTTGCATCTGTTCCTGTCATCATGACCCTGAAACCTCACATGCCTCCTTTCCCAATGCCCGTTATATTCAGATGCATCTATATAGTCCCAGTCAGGCCCTTGAGAATGCGTATCCCTGTGATAGCCCTCTCTTACATAGTCCCAGTAATGTTCCTCCGACACATACCGGGCCTCTCTGTAGTACCGCTGCCCTTTGACTTTAGCTGGTGGTAGCAGTGCAATGTGATTGCCGTTCAAGTGGTGTGGTGGCATATCATGATGGTACCATTGCCTCACGCACCCGCAGTCCCTGTGTCTTTCCCAGACACACGCACATGGGGCAAGCCGAGGATCCAGCGGCCAGTCCAATCTACAAGCCTTCACTTCCCTCCAGGAGTAACAAGGAGGGCTACAAGTCTCAGGCACAGGGTAGTGGCTTGGCCCCAGGTGGATGTGCCTTCTCTGGGGTATACAGTGGTCAGGGTACCCCATGCTGTCCTCAGCCATCCCCATTTCTGGAGGTAAGGGAACAGGCAAGTCACCTCTCCACAGGACAGGGCTTAAACTGTCCACTGGAGACAGGCATGACCCATCCATGTGCTCTAGCCCATTGGACAGTGTGGATCTCTGGAGCAAGCAGAGGCGGCAGTAGTCCTGAGCTGGATGGAGGACATGCCGTCCCGTTGCTGCCTTCTCCGACTGCATACCAGCAGGAGTCCAGAAGCCGCCCAGGCTGACGACTTACAAAACAACTGGTTTCCTCCCCTTTCTCTCCCCACCCAAGCCATTCACTAAGGCTGTTTTTCTCATCTGCGTAGTTTCTCTTTTCCTCACTACTCCCTTTCTCTCTCCCCCTCTTTCTCTCTCTCTCTCTCTCTCTCTCTCTCTGTCTCCCTCTCGATTTCCCTCTCTCACATACTGTTTCTCTCTATGTGTTCTGTTTCTGTCTTTTGGCTCTGTCCATTTCTCCTTTGCAACTTTTTTCCCTCTCTCTATCTCTCTTTTCCCTCTTCTGTCTCTCTCTCTCTCTCTCTCTCTCTCTCTCTCTCTCTCTCTCCTGTTCAAGCCTCACCTCCCCCCTTCCTTCCTCCTGGTTCTTTTTCTAACCTCTCCTTGTTTTCCCTCTTTTCTCGTTCTCTCTCCCCCTCTCCTCAACTTCTCTCACTTCCCGTACGCAGCCAGCCCATTGCCCTTTCTCCAGTGGTGGGCCCCTCTCTCTTCCCTTTCTCCCTCCCTCTGTCTCTCACTACCTCCCCCACTTATTCTCTCACTCTGTTGCAGGCTTTCTTGTACCTATTCCTCACTTTGCTGTACTTTGTCTCCCCTTCATTTCTTCTCTTTCATTCTCTCTCTTTCTCTCTGTACCTTTTTCTCTCATTTTCCCTCTTTCTTTTTACTTCTCTCTCTCATGCTGTGCCCTTACTCCTTAATTTCTTGGAATGTAAAAATTCTAAGAGTCAACTCACCCCCTCCCAAATTCTAGTCCATTTTCTCTTCGTCTCTTACAGTCTCCCTTTCTCTCTCTCTCTCTCTCTCTCTCTCTCTCTCTCTTCCTCTGTCTTGCTCTCTCTCTCTCTCCCTCTCTCTGTCTCCTTTGCTCTTGCTCTTTCTGCCCCTTCTCTCTCAGAAAGTCAGAACTGCAGCTCGTAAAGACGTTGCCTCTCCATGTGAGTCCCGATCGCTCCCTCAGATCTCCCACACTCCTGCTTTCTCTCACTCATACTCTCTCTCTCTCTCTCTGTCTCTCTCTCTCGAGCCTGCCTGCCACTCGCCAATTAAACACAGCCAGGATTCCACACCGCCTGCAACGGGGAGGGGAGAGAAAGAAAGGGGGAACGAGAGAGAGAGAGAGAGAAAAGGAGAGAGGCAGAGGAGGTGGGGTTTTAAGCAACACCGAGGCAGACAGGATCTAACATGAGTGGGAGACAGAGAGATAGGGAAGGAGGGAGACAAGGAGGGAGGGAGAGAAAGAAGGAGAGAGGGAGGGAGAGAGAGAGAGGTACAGCCCCAGTGAAAGGGGAATTTTCAGAATAACTTTTCCCTCCTTTGAGTCCCTTCTCTGTAAGTGTGTTTGAAAGACTTCAAAGCATGTGCGTCTGAAAGTCTGTTATTGTGATCTACAGCGTTCGTCCCTGCGCTTATCTGATCCCAGCCTTCTGAGAGACTGATGCACAGCTCGACCCCGACAAAACCACACAGAGAACATTAGTCAGGGTTAAATTCTCATGGTAAAACAGTCCATACATTATACGTTCAAAGGAAAAAAATGAGACAAAATGAATTCATGCCTAGAGCTTCGGTTGGAACAAGGATGCCTCCCTGGTGGATTTGTTTTGTGCAGTTCCCCCACAAATATGAACATGGTAGATATTCTCCACAGGAAAGAAAAGTGTGTAGCTAATGTGTGATAACACTTGTTTGTTGAAGACTTGCACAGATATTTGTTCTACAGATACACAGAGGCAGAAAAGTCTTTACTCATTTATATTTACATTTGTGGCATTTTTGACAGATGCTGTTACCCAGACCATCTTACAACTGAATTATGTTACAGAGATAGGTTTGTGTGGCTTTAGGAGTCTTGCCCAAGGACTGGTATAGTCTAATGCGCTTTCTTAGGCAGGGAATCAGATCTAACTGGAAATAACTTGTCTTGTTATTTGAAATGCAGAGGAAAAAACATACACGTAATGTACAGGACCATTTCTATTGGTCCACTGCAAACAACAGCATGTTAAAAAACAGACAAATGGGAAAAATGGGGTTTTGATTTGACAGTGACAAGCTGTCCAACATCCAATGTCCCAGTGTTGAAGGATGATTCATGTGAAATACTCTAGTATTGAATAGATACAATCTGTATCTCAATCTCTTTCACTGGATCTCCCTCCAGCAGGCATGCAAAAATAGATAAAATCTGCTAAAATATCCGCTGCAGGTTGGAAGCTCACACGTGTGCAACCCTGTCAAGGGCAGGACATAGCATTGCAATGAACCTTACGCTTCCCACATTCAGACAAAATAACCCCAATCAACACACACCAAAATACACACACACCTGTGGGGTGGAGTTGGGTGGTGGGGTCGGGTCGTTGGCAGCACCTGTCAAAGAAATGACAGAAGAGGGTGGGCGCATATGTGTGTGAGAGCCTGCGTGTGTGTTCGTCTCTGTGGGTGCATGACTGAGTGCATGAGCGTGCGTGTGGGGGAGGGTTTGGTGTGTCTACATTTTGTCTCCAAATCTAAAAGGTTTTCCCTACAGGCCTTTCTACAAGTGCACAGCTTAAGAAATAAAAGTCTTCTGCATGACTGAGCCTCTCTCCGACTCAAATCCCATAATGTGCCTTTTTCTTTCGCATGCTTCATCAGCGGGCTAAATTAAGAAGCATTCTCGGGTACTACTCAGAAAGGATTAACGGATAATTGCAACAAATTGAATTTGTGTCACCCGCCTTTCCCCCACGCAAAATGTTCATGAGTACTCCGGCACGCCATTCAAAACAGCATCTAATAAACTGCAGAATTTTACTGCCCTCTTCTCCACATATTCAAAATTAGCCCCTGGCAGTCCTGCAGTTTCACTGGCCCTTACGACTCTGGATTGGTGGTCACATTTTTACACCATTAGGTTCCTATGGAAACCACACATCCGGAGAGGAAGACTGGCAATTAGCACTTCTGTACTCAGCTGATTCATTCATTCAGGTATTTCCAGCAGTAAGGAGGCAGACAGAGGTTGCGGGGGCAGTGAGGAGGCTCATCCTTCAAGCTCAAGCATTGTCTTACTTCTTGTGTGTGTGTGTGTGTGTGTGTGTGTGTGTGTGTGTGTGTGTTTGTGTGTTTTCCTTGTATTTATGCTCAAGAAATGGAACCCATGGAGGCAACCCCTCAAACAAAAAGAATCGAAAATCGTTCAATGCAACACAAGATTGAGATGAATTGTCTACTATCACTGATGCCCCGGATTGCACACCAGTAGTTCAAAAGCACAGTGCAACACAGACCAACTGAATCTTGTGTCATCACAATGGCTGATCGAACGATTGTCCTGGAAGGATAATACCATTATCTAGTCAACACATAACTGTTTAAACATTTAGAATCAGATTTCATCTATTTACATAATCTATTTACAGTTTTCTGTTAAGATTGTCTTTCTATCACTTTAAAAATATAACATATTATGGATACACATTTTCATCAACTTCAACCAGTCATTTAAGAATCACCTTCATCGTGATGAACATGCTGGACAATGTTTCTGCATTTTTTTTTTCCTCACAGCGTTTTTCTACTAATTATGTGTAAATGTTTACTAATGTAGTCATGCTAACAGTTGAATAAATTCAAGCCAATAGCCATGCAGTCTCCACTAACAAACAACGGCAGTAGAAAGGGGCATACTGAAGAGCTCAGTGACTTTAAGATGCAGCCTTTGTCACCTTTCTGCCCTGTTAGGGGTCACCTTTCTGCCCTGTTAGGGGTCACCTTTCTGCCCTGTTAGGGGTCACCTTTCTGCCCTGTTAGGGGTCACCTTTCTGCCCTGTTAGGGGTGCCCCAGCCAACTGTAAGAAGCCTCAGTGATCAGCCATAGCTCAGCCTCTCTCTCTCCAACATGCCAGCACACTAACATGCAGCGGCTACTCCGGATCTAAAAATAGGTGCTTTTTCGTAGTTTTTCTTTTATACCAGTAGTCTATTACCATCTAAACATGTGTGTGAAAGGCATATAAAGACATACATACAACAGCTCCACTGTTCTAGAAATCAACAAAAGAGTTAAAGACAAAAACTTGACCGCAGACGCTCTAACATTAGAGCTCCGTGAGCTCGGCCATTTCCGGGGGCCCAGCCCCCAGTCGCCTCCTGCGACCCTCCCAGCTAAGAGATGCCGTAAGCGGTGTGAGCGAGCTGGGAAGCACGGTAAGCGGGGAGGCATCCGGGCTAAGCTAAAAGGCTAACCTAACCAGGCCAGCCATTCCTTCCATCATACAGGCTTGGAGCTCATCACGGACAACAATGGCGTGGCGTACAGTGAGGAGGTGTGACGGCTGGCGGTCTGGTGCAAGAACAATAATCTGTCTCTTAATGTTGACAAGACAAAAGAGCTGATTATTGACTTCAGAAAGACCCAGGCTGGCCACATTCCACTCGACATTGACGGCGCCATGGAGAGAGTGAGGAGCACTAAATTCCTTGGTGTTCACATTACAGAGGACCAGTCTTGGACCAACAACACCATGTCCCTGACCAAAAGAGCCCAGCAGCGCCTGCACTTTCCGCGACGGCTGAAGAAGGTGCACCTCCCCAAGCCCATTCTCACCACCTTCTACAGAGGCACCATCGAGAGCATCCTGACCAGTTGTATCACAGTCTGGTATGGAAACTGCCATGCCTCCAACCACAGAGCCCTTCAGAGGATCGTGCAGACTGATGAACTCATCATTGGCAGCTCTGTACCTAGCTTGCAGGACACTTACACCTCCTGCTGCATCCATAAGGCCACCAGCATCGTGGAGGACCCCCACCATCCCTGCCACAAACTGTTTCCCCCTCTCCCATCACATAGACAATTCCGCAGCATCAGGAGCAGGTCTGCTAGATTGTGCAAAACTTCTTCCCCCAAGAATCCGGCTCCTGAACACCATGCTGCCCCCTCACACACTCAACTATCTACTTCACACCCTGGCCTACACTACATAACACTACATAACACCACATCCTGCTCTGCACTATGTAACACTACCTTGTCACTTTTTATCACTGCATTTACGTATACTTGAACACTACTCACATACTGCATTACTTGCACAATTTGCTATATTTGTACAAAACAATCAGTACATATGCCTCACTTGCACAACTTACAGCTGTTTACATTAAAGGTACTGTTTGTACATCAGATACTCCTTAGGAAACAATTCTATTCCTATTCCTATTGTAACTAACCACAACTTAATAATGAAATAAGTCTAGGACTGCAGTACTTTCAGGTCAATATGATTCTATTGAATATATAAAAAAAAAAACTAAAAAGAGACATTGATTCGTTGACTTTTTTAGTTCCCAGAGATAATTAGGCCTAAACAACAAACACAGAGATGTATAATACAGACAGAAATAATTAGGCTCTCTCTGATAGCACAAGCTCTGAATGTTCCTCTCTGTTTTTTTATCGCTAAAATCACAATGAGTTTTTATTGTGTTAGAAGTCATAACAGCAGTGACGACTGAACACTTAAAGCTGCTTTCATGGAGCTGCCCCTGGAGTGAGTCAAGCAATCGTGGCTGTTCTGATAGCGTCCATTATGCAGCTGTATAAACTAGGTGATGACGAAGATGATGATGATGATGACATCAGTGACAACAGTGATGATGATGACGGCAATACCTGTAATAGGGTTCTTATCCGCCCTGTCTGTAAGGGCTCTGGGCAGCTTGTTGCCTTGGCTGACAGTGGAGGTGAAGAAAGAAAGAAAGAAGGGAAAGAAGAGATATTTGTTCTTTTCCATTTTAGTAGAGAACTCATGTTGAAACTTTATGTAGGACAGAGCGGGAGAGAGACATAGGCAGACTGTGTCTGTTAGATTATGCCAAACAAGGGACACAAGGCTGTTGTTTAATGTGCTTTTAGAGAGCAGCATATTATAGAGCTCATCTTTGCAGACTAGCTTTAGCAATCTTGGTCTCTGCTTTATATTGCTTTATACATGAAAGTCCTCTCACACACAATTTAATTGTTTACTGGTGCTTATTATGATCAGCCTGAAGTACACGACAAATCCAAAAGTTTTTCAGACATGTGCTGATCTAGTGTTCCTTATAAAATCAAGGTTATTAGTCGAGCGTTCGTCCTCCCTTTTTGTAGTAATGCCCTCCAATCTTTTAGAAAAGTACAACTCAGAACAAGGATTTGATTGTGTTCATCCACATGACCATTAGTCAGGTCAGGCACTGATGTACGTCAAATTTATTTATATAGCACATTATCATACACAAAGGCCATTCAATGTGCTTCACACGAATGGAATAAAAAATAAGATAGAATAAAGCAAAATAAAATAAAATAAAATAATAGAAGAAATGGTATCATATTTAGAAAATCAATAAAATATGACTGAATGTGCAATAGAAGTGCAGATATTTAAAATACGGCAGATGAGAACAGTCCCATTTTTGCAGCTTTTTAAAGCTACAGTTGGTGCAGGTCTAGTACTGCTACAGCAGTTTGTTCCGGCAGCAGGCAGCGTGGAGACTAAAAGTCATTTCACCAAGTTTAGTTTCAGCTCTTTTAACCACTAGCTGACCAGCCCCTGCAGAATGACCTATTGGGATTATATGTTTCAAACATATCATAGATGTATTTTGTGTGTGTGTGTGTGTGTGTGTGTGATTGAATTTGCTGTATCATACCTTGATACTCACACGTAGGAACAGGCTCTCTCGCTGTACTGTAGCACTCTGATGACTTGAGCATTTATTTTTCAATATTATAACTGCACTAAACTATCACCTTGACCATCTTATTGTTACTGTTGTCATTGTTACTTTAATTATACTATTGCTATCAGCTATATGCATTTGCTGAACATTTATATATCCGTTTCTCTTTATGGCTAAACACAGGCATGTTATTGATTAGAAAGCATCGCAGGACTGTTGCTTACATTACTGCCCAAGGTGAAAGAAGGCTGTGAAAAGTTGGCACACTTAAAAATCCCAAATGCCAAGTGGAAGCCAATTTTGCACCCAGTTCAATACCGTTTATGCTCATTTTGCCTGAGGTGCTGCAATGTAGTTGTCGAGCAGTGTCCAACAGTGATTATTGCAAAGTGCTACAGGGCATATCAGGTAGACTCGATAGGTGTGAAATATGCAGCTCGGTTTGGCTTGTAACTCTTGTTTGGAAGGTCGGCCAAGACCTTAAAAATCAGTGGGAGATCTTGTGATGCATATAGAAGGGGAAAAAAAAAGAAAAGCATTCCAAACTTGAAAGCAGCCCAAAACGAAATTACATCTGCTGCAGAATTCAGAGGGTTCCTTCAAAAGAAAATGCTTTGGCTTGGCCTGATCTGCAGAAGCGTCACCCTAAGCATTGTGCTTAAATCCCAAAATTAGTCACAGTGTTTGCTATGGGTGTTAACCAACACAAAGGAACTGTTTTCCCACATCAGCTTATTAGTGAATAGTGAGCTAATGTCATGATTCGACACCGTATACCTGGTTATGAACTCAGGATTTCTAAGCCGGGGAGGACACCCACTTCTACTGCCTGGAATCTATTACTGAAGCTGTCATCTACGGTAACAGGGGGCACTAACATGAAACATTGTGGGGATTAGGCTACAGTTACAACACTTTCTGGCATGCTAGCAAAGCTCTACTTTACTGAATAATGCCTCAGGCACCTGATGAAAAAATGAACAAATGATCTGTAACCCTTAGCTTACCTGTTCTGAGAAAAAGAGCAGTTCTTAACAAAGCAACCAAGTGAAGGCCAAGCAAAAGCCTCAGAGAGAAAATGACTATTAAAGCATTGGTATCTTAGTGTAATATCACGATTCGTCTGCTTGTTTTCTAGACAATTCTCTAAATGTAAAACCAAGAACAGATCATATTGGAGTGTGTTGGTATTTTTTTAAGCTTTCCAAAACAGATGCAGTTTCTGTTGTACTGATATAATTCTGGGCCATTAAGTGAGTCAGAGCCAGCTGGCTCTTTCAGATCCCAAACAGCTCTTGGTTCAGTCACATTTCTTTTAATCAGCCAAAGTTAGGCACATTATTTGTTTATGACTCACATAAATTGCTGAATGAAAACCTCATTATACCTTAATGAACTAATAAACAAATTAACATTATTTTAGACCATATATATATATATATATATATTTGCATTTGTGGGGAAGAACATTTCCCAACTTTCTCCACAATCCCAACTTTCTCCTGAATCATGCAGTATAACCAAAGCTGCCCTTGGAAGGTGAAGACTAGCATTTGATTACATAAAACCAGTCACTGCATCTTTTCTAACTGCATCAACATAACGGAGAGCCCCTGAATGGACAATTGACCACCAATGTTGTGTCAGCTAATGGACGGCCTCATTGGTTAGCATAGTTTTGAGGGATGGTGGTAGCAGGGGTTGTCCTGTGGGGCAGCTGGTGGTCTGAGTCGCCCCTGCATCGAAGGTCATAGGTTTGAATCCCAAGACTACCAGTGGCACCACTGAGGTGCCTTTGAGCAAGATACCGTCCACACACACTGCTCCACCACACACTGCTCCACCACACACTGCTCCCCAGGTCCTGCCCTGTTGGCTGCTCACTGCTTCATTTGGTGAATGGGTTAAATACAGAGAAAGAATGTCACACTATTCACACTGTGCGCTGTGCTGTGGTGTGTTCACGTGTGAATATTATTTTACTTACTTATTTTACTACCCACCCAAAGAATGCAAGGCAATCATGCTCTCTTGGACTCTCCAGAGCCCCGCATTATGTTTTCTACGAAAATGATTAAATAAATGTAAAAATAACCAGATAGCATTGTGAGTTTATCCCATTGTTTGATAGATCTGGTGTTTTCAGATGTTGATGTGACTGATGCATTGTTAGTCCAAATGTCATAACATCTATCAGTGCACATCAGTTTCCAGTGCTTGAGTTAAAAAGCCGCCTTAAAGTATAGCTTTCTTTGAAAATGACATTCCTTGTCATTTCCCGCTCTAACTAAAGCACCCTAAGCGTTTAGTTCTTTGGGTGCCCAGATCCATTTACCATTTAGCAGGAGAACTTTTTGAAGAGACACTCAGCAAAAGTCTAAACCCCCCTGAGTCGTGACACTCCGAGGAAAGTCTTTATTTAACAGAGTCTCAGAAGTGCTGAGACGAGCAAGAGCTAACAGTGAAACAAAAGCGGCTAGCGCGCTGGTGCAGGATTAGTGTGCGTAGGCGAGTAAAAGCAAAGATGGGCCTTTATTATCTCTGCATCAGAGCTGGCTTTGAACGTTTTGATACTGGCAAAGTATACGGCCAAGTGAAGAATTGGCAGTGTGTGAGTATGAATATGAAATCAGATCACAGTTGTACTGTTAGTATCAGTGGCATATCTAATGACAGTCCAGGGAGGGCAATCATGGGGGTGGGCTTAGGGTGACTATGCCAACCTGTGCCATTCTTGGAAACTTTATATGGATATTAACACAAAATTACACTCATGACTCAAGTGTATCTGAATATTATCCTTTAGCTGCTAACCGTTTTGCCCTGGGACCTGTAAAATCCTACGTACGTCAGAGTCATTAGCATGTTTTCTATGCTTTCTAGGCCTTCAGAGATGTTTTCTATTGCTTTCTAGGAACTAAAAAAAATTATTTGTCATTGTTAGTTCATTTTTCCTGTGATCAGGAAGTCGTGGGTTTGATTCCCAAGACTGCTAAGCACCCCTTGAGCAAAGTACCATTCATTTTGTGTGCTGTAGAGTGTTCCAGTATAACAGAATGGTCACTTCCACTTTATTTAATAGAATCACGTTTGTATTCGAACAAGCACTGCATTACTACTTTAGTTTCATTATTCATTTCTGGTTGGAAATAATGTACAGGGGGTCCTTGAGTGTCCCAACATACGACGTTTCGAGTTTACAACGCTCACGTGGGCAAACTAGTTTAGTGGTGCGCGGCAGAAGAATACGCCGAATACACAGAATATGCTATAATGCACTGAATGAGTGAGGGAGTACACTTATCTAGGCGCAAGTGTTCCATTTGTGTTAACTTTGTTTGCCGACTTTTTGGCCTTTATCATGGCTTCTGAACAATTTTTTTTTACACTCACTTTTTGTAATCTTTTCTTAGTTGTGTTTATAGATTTTACAACTGTGTTAGGACAGGTTATTAACTTTGGCTAGGGTGTGTTTTGACTTGCACCAAAATTCGGGCTACATCACTGTCGTAGGAACGTTTCGCCATCGTAACTTGAGGACCTCCTGTAGTTAAATCCTAGAAAGGACTAAATAATACAGTCCGAATTTTTTCTCCGTGTCTCTAGGTATCAAGTTCTCTATTGGTTAGGACTTCAGGAGCTGGATGGAATGTCTATTGTGTCTGCCAGACTAATTGAAACTATCAGTGAAATTACCCAATCAGGTTTGGGTTTAGAATTGGTAGGACCAGTTTTAAAGGGAAACCCACTAGCACTAACCACTGGATCTCTCGCAGGTGGTAAATTTTACAGTTCTATGCCAAGTCTCTTTACTTAAATGCTCACCATAGAAATGCCACATATATTATCAAAGGTATCAGTCTTCAAATAAACTTGAAATACAACGCTGAATGCCTTTTACAAACGTCAAATGTAGAACAGTCAAAAGTAGATCAGGTATCGGTCTAGAATCAATTTCAATTGTTTTTTCCTTTTTAAATAATGGCCTAAAATGAAGGCCAGGGTGTAATAGTCAGAGTTTGCCATTGTTACTCACTATTGTTATGTCTCAACTAAATGTACTCTCATGGAGAGAACTGGTTAAAGAATAAAGAATGTTCTCATAGCTACCCATGGATATATAATAGCATTAATAGTGTAATAAGGGGTCCAATAAAGAATATGGACCCCAGTGCAGTTGTCCCACCTGCTCCACCATTGTTACTAAAGACTCTTTTACACTTTCTTTTTCATTGTTCATTGAGGGTCATTTTGGGGCATTCATTTTTCATTGTTTTATATATTATTTTTTTCCCTGGCCCAATAAGATTACAATTACGCCACTTGTTGTTTATTGAGTTTATTGGACCCCAGTTTAACACGTTATCATTACACTCAGGTAAACCTTCTGTAGCCTCACAGACAGCTGCCGTATTTTTATCTGAGATAAAAAATGACAACAGAGCTCACTCATTTAGGCTACAGTGAGTCTTCTTCTAATGATAAGGTCCATGACAATTGCTACTCTCCTGTCAGTCTGTTGTGCGGTTGAAGGCATCCTATTGTATTGTTGGAGAGGAGAGGCCACGTCAGCCTAGCCACAGCTAAAGCCAACTGACAGATATTTCACTCTCACAGCTCACTCAGGACGGTTCTGTCATTCACAGTCATATGCTGGATGGCAGAAAGATTTCTCAGACACATTTTTGTGTTTACCTCCACTTCAGTACAGCATTGACAGGGAGGTGCTCGTTTGTTTATCTACAGAAAGCAACGCAGTGGGAACTGCAGATCAGTTGAATGGCATTTTCCTGATTGCCGTGGGATCCACTGATCTAATAACTAAACCATTCTTTTAATGTAATTTTAGAAGAAATGGTATTGTTTCTAGCAGCAAGCAGTTCTCCTGGAAGAGGCATTCTATTATCACTATTTCGTTGTTTATTTGACCTTCTATTGTGTGTGGTGTGGTCAAACGCATTGTTTAAAAGTACTGCCTGGGCAGAAAGCAGAATGGGTGCTATTTTTGGTCATGGTCTGGGTGGCCAAATTGGTAACCATCAGTGTGAGAACCAAATCTCATACACAGGCACTTAAATATCTCATGGAAGGCCTATATGGTATCATAAAGCCTATTAGTCTATAGAGGATTGAAACGATTTCTCCTTCACAGACAACCACGCTATTTGAATATGCTATTTGAATATTTTTTCACTGAAATAATGCTCATACTGCAGGCCGGCCAGAACAGAATGAGACTGCACATTTCCATGGAAACAGTGAATGCACAGTGAGTCCAGCTAAAATAACATCTGACCCCAATTCAGTCATTTGTACAGTTGATGTAAGCCCAGAGATAGCCCTGAGTGACCACGGCCTGACTGTGGGTTGGGTTTTTAATTAACCCCAGGCTTTCTCAGGGTAACAATGGAGCCAGTTAAGGTCATGTCTGAAATGCTGCTAAAGGTTCTGAACGGCAAATTTTCCCTGGGAGCTGATGAGGGGCAAATTAGAGGTGACGGAAGGCGTGCTCATTATTTGTCATTAGGTGAGAACACTGGCAGAAATTGATTTGGAGTTTGATTACATGCCAGGCAAAAAAAAAAAAAAACTCATTCACAAGCCACTTTTCGAAACTGAAGTCTTTCTAAGCAGGTGGACCATTGCTGTATTGTGTCTCCCTCTGCTGAACAGAGCTGCTATTACAACCACAAAGGAAGGGTTTTTTAAAAAAATAATTTTATTCTGAGTGGCCACTGCAGATGGTTTGTATGTGCTCAGCTCATTTTAAACTGACATTAAGCTAAAAATCAGTTAAATATAATTGAACATTGAGTTGAGTGTAAAAGCTTCATTTAAATATAACCCGAACTCTAAGCTTAACGTAGAGTCAGAAGCTAAACCATACCCTAATTCTAATGATAATCAGCTTCGCCAGATTGCCAATTAAAGTATCTGCAGATAATCTATGAGGGCTGCTCAAAATAATGTGTGATCAAAACGGAACTTTTTTACCCTCTTACTTCATGTCCGTAACTATATTAAGCATGGTTTATCATATCCTAGCAATATAAACATGTTTTCCAGTAATCTTCCATTAAAAATGTAATGGCATAAAGACGTTCTAATTTTTAACTAGGTGTAACTGAAGACCATGTGCTATAAATACAACATGTGTATGAGAACTGTGACTGCCAATGTAATGTTGAAAATGAATTAATAGCATCACAATTTCTGACACTGAAAGCTCCTCAAAAGAGGCTCTTTAAGGAATCATACACTTTTCTAAAGAATTTATAATCATATCACACTTACCAGCCAGCAAAACTGACTGCCAGACATTTGGTTCCGACAAAACAACTTAACCAAGTGACTGGTATGACTAGTATATCACTAGACTAGTCATAGACTATTTGCTATTGCTATTTTCCTTCCTACGGACAATAAACAGAACTGCTTTAGTGGTGGTTCTTCATGATCTTCCAAGAGTTTTCATAACATTGCAGTATATCAGCTTTTTTTCCACCTTGAACATAAAGATGTACATCTTTGTTCAGGAATCTGGTATAATGTGGTCCTATAGCTATGAAAACATTAAAATACATTTGATGTATGCCCCACCCACAATTTATGGAGGCTTTGCACCAGCACTCAAACTAAATATCTGTTGTAGCCAGAATCCGTCAGCATGCAGTCACAATGGTATGAATTGCCTGTGCATTCTTGGTATTTTTTTCTTATGCCGAGGTGCATCAAGGCTAGCTTTTTCAGAAGCAGACGAGCTTCTTCAGGTGAAAATGTAGAACACTGATACTAGCTTTAAGCATTTTTGCTTTGGGAGGTTAATTTGTTTTCAGTTTTGTACTGGCGTATAGTTTCAGGTGCTGTTATGTTATTAAACAGTGACAGAATATTGGATTGATATCCCTTTATGTGCTTCAGCTTCAACATCACTCCACTGAATTTATGCAATGCATCATAATCCATCAGAAGTGTCACATACATTTAATAGTCTGACATTTAAATTATGCTAAATCACTTCAGGGGTGTAACAATACAGTCAACGTTTGGTTCATTTCCACAGACAATTCAGGGTTCAAGGTTTGATACACTCAAAATATATTCAGTAAGTAATACTGAAAACAAACTAAGATCTCACAGTTCTTATTAATTCCTTCTTAGGCATGGCCATTTACAAAAAAAAGCTCTTTTCACACCATTTCTTTTTTTTTTCTTGCCATTTTTCCTTCAGACTCTGGGAGTGAGACGACACACTCACTCCATGACTCGATTCAGTTCATGATTCTGAGTTCACAATTCTGTACGGATAAACGTAATCGGCTGTGGCACAATTTACTGATGAAACTAAAGCTGGAATGCACGAGTTGGTTGGCACTGGTTCGACACTACAAACAATGCAGATACATCAGTTATCATAACGAATAGAATGCTTAATCTCCACAAGGCATATCGTCACATTTTTGCATTGTGATTTTATGATAGTGATGCATTGTCACTCCCCTAACTCACTTATTTTCACTTTATTCTCATTGCACTTTGTACGTGTTTATTTTGAATACATTTGAAAAATGTTCTAAACAGTAACATTTGTGTAGCTGTGATCATTAAGAACGTATTTCTAGTCATTATTTTTCCATCAACATTTATTAGCTTATGTGTGACATGGAACATTGTTTTTGAATGGACAAATGTAGAATGCCCTGGTAAAGGTAAATGTTTTTTGTCGACTAGGACCACCACATAAGAAAAATGTGTATGAGGGCTGCCACAGTTACTCAGTTAAAATCAATAACTTGATTATAAATAATAATCAGTCAAAATGTATGTACTCAATGAAATTGTTTAGTGATTACTGTACTTTGGAATTTGGATGATATCCAAGATATCTGCAGGCCAACAGATTCTCAGTTCAGTAGATTCTCCACAAGGGGAGGCTATTAGCACTCAAGTTGCTTGCGAATAATTGAAAAGGAGAAAACCCACACCCACAAAAGCCTGTAACTGCAAGTTTCACTGTTTTAAATCGCATGTCTATGATTATAAATTGCCACAAGGTGGCACCCCCAATGTGTACATTGAATAGTGACATCTATTGATCCCTGTTGTCAACATGAGAGGCTTTCATGGATATTAATAGGCCATGGCTGGAATTAAAACTTTGCTTGTAATTTCCATGAGCATGTTTAACTCATATTAGCATGAGCATGTTTAAATCATTTAAGTTGGACTCATGACCTGTAGAATAAAGGTTCAACCTTTGTTGATGTTTCCTTGAGTTCAAATCACCATAAAGCATGTTTGGTAAACCTTTTCTGATATTCAGCAGTACAGATTTATACTCTTGTTTTGATGTTACGCCTCTAGCTGATACATGTTGTATTCTCTGGTGTCACGCAAATTTTCAAGCAAATTTTTACGAAGTTTTAATTCTACTGAGCTCAGAATGAATATACCTAGACTGTTTTTTTCCCCACTTGATTTTGTAAATGCCTTACAAACTTGACACTCCTCTCCTGTCTTATAGCGCTTGAGCCACTAGATGTCCTTCTTTTCTGTAATGAGATGCAGAATTACTTTTCATGCTCACAGCTATGCTGCTCTCAACAAACAAACAAAAAAAAAAACAGCAGTGAGTTTATATAAGCAGGAATAATGGGTTCTTCCACTTCAAGCAAACCAGCGCATTCTCTCTGAAGCTCCCACAAACTGCTAATCCAGCCATTGCCACCTTGACTGTTAAGCTGTCAGTTAGACAACAACTTAAATCAGTTGAACAAATGGAATAACTTTTATTACACAGTATTCCATTTCCAACTTGAAGGCAATACACAGACGTGACAGATTCAAACAGAAAACATCTGAAAAAAAAAAAAACACCAAACGAGTCACAATAGCAAAAAAAAAAAAAAAAAAAAGATAAGACATTGTGTGAATAGCTGTATACAAAATAGATAAGGTCATCAGGTAATAAGTGCTTGTAGACAAATAAGGCTTTACACATAAGGAGTGCATGCATGACAATCTGTGTTCGGTTGCACTCATTGAGTTTGTCTCATCATGCAAAACACTGCTGCGTTTATAGTCTTTTTCTCTGGTCACAAAGTAGCTTGAGAATCCATAATAGTAGTGTCTTAGAGAGATTGTAAGAAGTCCACTTGCTACAAAACCGTGTAAACATATTAAAAATGTCTCTCAGCACCAAAATAGGGTGGGTTTGAGTAGTCTGGGCCATCAGGTAAAATGGGACACTTAATGAAGCTTTTGTTTATTCCAGTTCTGTCTTATGCTTGTTATTGTATTCGTTTGGAACAAACAGATTTAATTGGAAATGTCATTTTAGTAGGGAAATGGACGAAAGAATGTCTTTGTCATTCTTAGACAATTATACTATAATACCAAACACTGTCCAATTATAACCAACACACTATCCCATGTGACCTGATGCCCCATTGTACCTGAATCCACCCCAGGCGTCCCCTCTTGTATTTTTTTGGCATGTCTGTATTATTCCTCTGAACAAGTGAGTCATCAGAGGAGTGGCGTGCTAAGGGTCACTCAGTAGGCCTGGACCTGGCTGGGCAAGAGCTGGCAGCCGTTGTTGACGTGGTTGAGGACCCTCTGCTTGAGCTGCGCCACCTGCTCCCTCAGCACGCTGGCCGTGGATGCGAGCTCCGTGTTCTGGTTCTTGAGCGTCTTCACCTTGTCCTCGAGCCGCGAGATGCGCTCTAGCTTGCGCTTGCGGCACTTGGACGCGGCGATGCGGTTGCGCAGCTTCTTGCGCTCGGCCTTGATGCGCTCCTGCGTGTCCATGTCGATGGGAGATAGCGGGGGGCTCTCCCCGAAGCTCTGCACGTCCGGGACGGTCTGGGGCTCGTCCTTCGGGGGCTGCAGCCTCGCGTGCTGCTCGGCCGAGGTGGGCGCATGGGCAGACGGTGGTGGCGGAGGTGGTGGGGGTGGAGGCGGAGGGAAAGGGATAGTATCCGTGCTGTAGTTCACCGTGGTGCCGTACGTGCTCAAGTTCGTGTACACGGGGAGGTCCGAGGGCAGAGCCAGGCCAGCGTGGCTCGCCAGCAGCCTCCCTCCCAGCGTGCTGGTTCCGTTCAGCTGGTTCTGCTTGTGTAAGTCCTCCAGAGCTTTGACGAAGCCCTCCGCGAACTCCTGCTCGTCGCTCACGGCCTTGGCGTATGCGAACTGCGACGACGTGGGCGTCGTGGACTGCGCGATGAGCCTCTCCAGCTCCGGGGAGGCCAGCTTCAGCAGCCCAAGCTCGGCTGAGCCCAGCATAGCCTCTCCGTCCCTCAGTTCGGGCTTCAGCTCGGAGCCAGCGCTCTGCTCGTCCAGGTTTAAGCTCATTTCTTTCTTCATCATGCTGTGTCGTGACAACAAACGCTCTAGTCCTTGCTGGGGCTCGTCCACCCCCTTTCTCTTCAGCTCCTCTTTTGGAACAAGGCTTTGTTTTTATTCCCCATTCTTC
This sequence comes from Hydrocynus forskahlii, assembly GCA_037974365.1. Taxonomy (NCBI): domain Eukaryota; kingdom Metazoa; phylum Chordata; class Actinopteri; order Characiformes; family Alestidae; genus Hydrocynus; species Hydrocynus forskahlii. Next base: position 33,585,681 of record JBBPCX010000040.1, on the reverse strand, counting down.
ACTCACAATGGGGTAAAATGAGCTCGTTAGGTCAAACGGCTGTGTATGTAGTCCTCTGCTGGCTTCTCTGGAGCAGAAAACCACTCGGAACGAAAGGTAAATTGTTTCTGTCTGATGTTTCTTTTCGTTCGAAACTCTGAGGAGCAAAAAAGTAGCAAAAAAAGATAAACCTTTCTTACGCAACTGCTTTTTCTCGTCGGCTCGTGTTTAGGCGACTTCTCTCGCAGCTTCCCGGGCTCAGGATGGGCGGAAAATAAAACATTTGCAAGTTTTTCTAGCTCGCTGAAAAAAAATTTCCATTATGTCACTCCAGAGCGAGCAGATTGGACCGAGATGACGTTTTCGCCCGGCCTCATTTGCATGCGAGGGCCGGGTTCGCGCTCAGTTGCCATGGCGACAGCGGGACAAACGCAAACAGTGCGCTGCATTGTGGGTTGATGTCATAAAGAAACGCAGAGCGCGCGAGGGTGGGCCGAGCGCACGCGGGAGGAGGGGCAAAAAAAAAACAGTGTCTGGTGTGGAAATGTTTCCTCTGGTCCAGCATGTGGAGCTTCTTAGTGTACATTTATTAACCCCAATGAATACTTCTTAATAGCATGAAGAAGTTAATAGTCTTCGGTTAACATTATTAATACATGTTAATATTCCTCATGAAAATGTTACGATTTGTGTTGGGAGTGATGGGGATGGACAGGATCAGGAATGAGTTTATTAGAGGAACACATGGAGTTGGACCTTTTAGAGGAAAAGTCAGAGAGGCGAGATTGCATTGGTTTGGTCATGTGCTGAGGAGATACTCTGAGTATGTTGGGAGAAGGATGCTGAGGATGATGCTGCAGGGAAAAGGAAGGTGTAGTAGGAGGTTTATGGATGTGGGGAGGGAGGAGATGCAGGCAGTTTGTGTGAGAGAGGAAGATGTAGAGGGTAGAAGGAAATGGAGACGGTTGCTCCACTGTGGAGACCCCTATTAAAACGGGAGCAGCCGAAAGCAGAAGAAGACGTTAAAAGTCTTCATTCTGTGCAAATCTCTGCTGCGCATGTTCTAACATTTACTAAGAAGTCCGAATACACCTCCCCTATTCTACACAAACTACTCATATCTTACCATATTCAGTTTAACACACTTTAAAGCTCTCCATGGGTCTGCCCCTCACCTACCTCACTGAACTACTTCACTCATGTACTCCTCCCCCGTCTTTACATGCGTCTGATTCCGTCTTTCTTAATGTCCCCAAATTTCGTCTGTCTTCAATAGGTGGCAGATCTTTTAGTGTTTTGGCTCCCAGCCTATGGAGTCCCCTCTCACAGAATATTCACAATGCCTCTTCTCTTGCTTCCTTTAAAACCCAACTAAAACCAGATCTTTTCTCTCTGTCATGCCTCCTCTTGATCCTGCTTTCTATCTGTACTATCTGTACACTGTGTTGTTGTAATTTGGACTGTTTATGGGGTTTTTTTTTTGTCTACTACTACCTGTTATATGCTGTTTGTTTGATGTCTGTACTATTTTGTAAATCGACCTTGGTTTGAGATAGATGCCATATAAATGTTGTTATTGTTATTATTATTAATAATAATAACAATAATATAATGATAATAGCTTAATTTTACGCTTAAACAAATACATTCATACAATATTTGCATATATATTTGCATATACAGTATTTTCATACAATATTTATATTTATGGCATTTAGCAGATGCTTTTATCCAAAGCGACTTCCATTCTCTAACTACAGGGGACAGTCTCCCGGTAGCTACTTGGGGTTAAGGGTCTTGTGCAGGAGCCTTGGTGGTGTGCTGAAGGTAGGATTCAAACCCATGACCTCTTGGTCCGGAGGCAAGTATCCTACCCACTAGGTCACCACCACTCCCACCACCTTTTATGTTATACTGTTGTGTTGTAGAGTTTTTATTCCATTGGTTATGCTGCATCTACTTTCTTACCCACCCTTGGGACTAATAAAGGGTTATCTTATCTTAACTAAAAAAGATGAACTTTCCAGGAAAAATGCCTTCTTGTCTTAGCATCAAATCGAATTGTTTAAAACCCTTTTAGAAAGAAGTGTGCTTTTTCCTCTTCTGACAGTTCTAGAAGTTGATGTGCTGGAAGTAGGAAAAGTGGACAAGCATCTCAGAGACTTTGACAACGGCCAGACTGTGATGGCTAGACGACTGAGTCATCTCTGAAACCACAGGGCTTGTGTGGTGTTCTCTGAATGTAATGCTTAGTGCTCCAAGGAAGGGACCAGCAACAGGGTCAGGGTCGCCAAAGGCTCAATGATGCCTGTGGGGAGTGAGAACTAGCCTGTCTGGTTTGATCCCACAAAGAGCTACTGTAGCACAATTTGCTGAAGAAGTTAATGCTGGCTGTGATAAAAGGTTGTCACATCACAGCTTCACAGCTTGTTGTGTATGGGCTGCGCAGCTGCAGACCAGTCGGAGTGCCCATGCTGTCTTCTGTCCGCCATGTTCCATGGGCCAGTGGAAGAAAGTGGTCTGGTCTGGTGCTTCATGTATTCTTTTACATCATGTGGTCAGTTTGTGTACATCGCTTCCCTAGAGAAGAAATGGCACCTGGATCCACTATGGGAAGCTGGTGGTGGAAGTGTGATGCTCTTGGCAATGTTCTTCTGGAAACTTTTAGTCCCGGCATTCACGTGGATGTTACTTTGACATGTACCCCCAACCTAAAGCTCTTTTGATGGAAGAGCAGTGGGCAGGATTAGAACATTAGAACATTATACTACAAATCCTACGCCATTATAATGCCGTAAATACTGAGGCAGTTTTGAGTTTTCAAAAAAGAAAAATCTGGTTTGTTTAAAGAACGTAAGTTTAGTTGCAGATCTCTCCTTAAAGAACCCTGCCGTTGCCTGAGTTTCTTCAGTTTTACCCCAGCACACCTGATTTAACTGATCAGCCAAATCAAGAACTGCATGATGACTACAAATACCGCTGGGCTGCCATAAGGTGTTAAGCAGACAAACATACATTTATTAATCATGCCTAAAACCTTTGTACAGTACTGTATGTCCTTTTATCACACAGGTTGCAATTTTAGCTGAACAAAAATGTTTGTAAATCTCTCACTTTGCTGAGGCCTAAATCCTTGATGACACTCTTTCTGTTGATTATTTTGATTTTGTTTGTTTGTTTGTTTCTTTCTTTCTCATGTTGTTTCAAATAGCAGCTCGGTTTAACTCAAAGCTGCACTGTATCCTTTGGGTGTGTTACTGTACAACAGACACAAAACAAAGAACAGAGGTTTTTGGTTGTCTTGAAGTAAAGAAAGGGGGGAGGAGGAAGGGCAGGAAGAGGGGGGCGGACAGGCAGGAGGGGCAGGAAGAGAGGGGGAGAAGAGGCAGGAGGGAACAGAAACAGAGTCTGGTTGGAAATGTTAACCTTATTCCATCATGTGGAGACTTCTGGATGTCTGAAACTGAACTTTCCACATTTCTCGTAAGAGAAAGTCTCACGCTTCCACATAAACACCCAGAATAGTTTGGCTGATGGAAGTTCCAATTAAATTGCATAGAAGCTACACTGTATGTCTCAAAGTGTCCAGAATCTCCTTCTTTTTATTGAATGTGGCTAAATTAAAGTGCACCCTTTGCTGACATGGGTTGTTAACACATCTTATGTAATCTCTAGAGAAAAGCACTGCCAATCGAATGGGAAGCTCTGGAGCAGCCACACATGACTCTCACTGTGCACAATGCCAGGCACCCCCCATTCCCCCCACAACACTGATATTTGGAGCATTGGAACTGTTTTCTTTGGACTGATAGAGCTCCATCCCCTTTAGGATGAGTTTGTGATACAGATACCCAACATTAATACCTGACCTCACTAACTCTTGTAGCTGAGTACAGTCAACTCTCCACAGCAATGTTCTGACATCAAGTGTAAAGCCTTCCCAGAATAGTAGAGGCTGTTATTGCAGTAAAGGGAGGACAAAATCTTAAGTAACACCCTTGATTTAGAAGGAAACAGATAAGTGAAGGTTCACAAACGGCGTACTGTATCTTAGACTGCTGATAGATGCCATCCCAAGCGTTCATGTTTACATTTAGTTGCATTTAAACTGTCTGCGTGTGGACCTTCCACAAGCTTATCATATTTGAATGCTTACATGGAAGTGTGTTCATCCCCTGTGCTCCTTTTCCAGATATATAAAAAATGGTGTGGAAACTGTGGAAAGAGTAAGTAGGGTCTTTTTGGGTTTTTTAGTGGTAATACTCGTATATTTTAATAATGTGGAAAAGGTTTTAGTCATGAATTATTCGTGTGTAACAATTTATTTCAGTGTTCTATCCTCTAGATATACTCAGTATCGATAAGTCAGGTGTATGGCTTCATCTTGCACGCAGCATCATATTTCTTTCATTTGCGGAAGCACACCTTGAGACCTTTATCAATGGGGAAACAGCAGTGGCACCTTAAAGATGTGAATGAATCATGTCGGTTGCCATGGTTTCCTTGCTAGTTTCCATAAATAACCATGCAGGCAATGAAGGGGGGGGGGCATATGACGCAAGGAAACGATGACGTCCATGGACCGCCTGCATCAGAGAGCATCATCCGTTGCTATGGCAAATCTGACAAGGGATCTGACGCAGGAGGAGCAGGTGAATGGAGCGTGGGTGGAGAGATAAAGGGAGAGGGGGGAAAGAGAAGAGGAGCAGAGGATGTGGGAGACTGCAGTGGATGGAGAGCTTGTGTGGGTGGCAGAAAAGTGATATTTTCCACCCCCCCGCGGCTTTTTTCAACCTCGGAAATTACAGTCTTTTGGTGTATGGGTGAAAAAAGTAGTGGAACGGATTGAATTCACAAAAAGACATTGCTTTTTCTGTCGACACAATGAATTAGAACCCCAAACGTATTTTAATTACAAACTATGCATGTCAGATGACAGTATGACAGGTTACAGTATGTAAATATACATCTTTTGTCTACATAGTATGCACTTTTACAGTGATGACTTTCTTGCAGAATTACAGTGTCACTGAGTCAAAAACACATAGGCATTATGTAGACATATAACATGAATGTTAATTTTGTCGTCACGAGTTGAATTCACGACTTTGTATTTGTTTCCACACAATGACGTTAGTGTTTGTATCTGATCGGGAGGCGTGGGGATGCGGTGAAAAATGTCGTGACTGGGGGGTTGGAAGGGTGTCTCAAAACATTTGGTGGACAGGAGAGAAGTGGCGGAATGAAAAACAAAGCTTTGTAAACAGAGGACACCAGCCTAGCCAGAAAGGGCACAGTGGCCAAAGGGTCAGGGGCTTTAGCACCTAAAGCCCCCCTCTACATGTGCCTGCCCCTGAGTCAGCAAGTTAATTTTGCTAGCGTTAGCTTTGCAAATATCCTTGCTAAGGTCAAACACATTTCTCTATGTGGTGGTTTTTGGAATTGACATTTTATTGTGTGGAACTGAAAGGACTCCATCATTTCCTGTTACTTAGAGCCCAGTGGTGGTGAGATATAATACGAGTCTGTCTCAGATGATGTTACAGAATTCTTGTCCCACTCAAATATGCATAAAAGAGCAGCCTTTTTCAACCTAATCTGTATCTGCTGACGATGGCCACGGACAATCATTTCCCAGTACTTCTGTCCTTGTATGTAAGTATGGAGAAGGTTTTAAAAATATTTCTCCATGATAATTGGCTGTATGCTACACATGTGGCAGAGATTAGCTTGGAAAACACTGGAGTATGTCTTTAATCATTCCTTGAAAAGCTTCAGCATCTGCCAAATGGCTTCTATTATTAAGTTTTGAGTAGATGGGTTTCTTGTTCTTTCACAAGAAACCATGTCAAAATTATGCCTACACTCATGTCTACAAAGCGTTCTCTACAGGAATATAGGCAACCATTTCACAATGTTTTTCGAGCCGTTATGATTCTCCATGAAACTGAGGCCTTTGCTGAAAAAGCCTTGTAAAATCCATCTGTAAGGGTGCATGATAGGCATGCCTGATATGCATATGCATGCTACAGATATCGGTAGGCAGATAGATGGATATATACATACACACGAGCATACATAGGGATTAATCTTTTAGTTCAGAGTCAGAAGACAGTTTTGAGTTGGCCTGATGTCATACATGCAGCTGGATGGAGCCAAAGCGTTCAGTCTAAAAGTGTTAGCCCTCTCACTGGCCTCCTCTCAGCTCTTTTTTTCTCCAGCTTTCTGTATGACTCATGCACACATGTGAGGCCCAAGGCCAAAAAGTACAAAGGTGATTATAATCTATGAATACCAATGGGAAGGCATTCCTCTAAAACATGAGCATTTACACTGGCCTACAGGCCTCTTGAGGAAAGGTAACACAAACAGGTTTTAACCAGATCTCTACTCTCTGTTTGTCATCATGTAGTTCTGAGCCAACATGCCTGATTTTAATGGTCCGCCTCTGCCACTCACATCAGGTCGTTGCATGTTTTTTAGATTCGTGGTTAGAAAGGAATTGCGGAAATAGAGCAGTGGGATATTTATTGCCAACCACAATATTAAGAACAGCTATTGTGTTCTCAGTTCACACGTTTTAAATAATTCACATTGGCCCTCAATTCATTTGTATGCACTAACGAAGGCTAGTCAACTGTTCATTGCTAATTAAAAGTGTTATGATCAGCAATACGATCGATTACAACATATTGGTACAATCAGTGCTTGAAGTGGGCCGGAACGCAGTTCCGGAACTTCTGTATTTTCGTCTTTTGGGTTCCGCCACTTTTTTCTGCGTTCCGGTACTTACTGA
>JBBPCX010000040.1:33566813-33578184 GCA_037974365.1 Hydrocynus forskahlii | reverse complement strand
AAAATGAACACTTTAATACAGGACTGTTTTGTTCATATTGACAGTTAGTAGAATATAAATTGCTTTATTAATCAGACCAGCTTAGAATTTAACCTTTTCTTTTTGTCTTAGATCAATGCTACAGATGAATGTTAGTGACTCTCCTGGAGCTGTTCACATTAGCTGTGTGCCTTTAACCTTCACATGATTAAAAGTTACTTATTAAATCTGGTCTGGAATGAAGTTAGATAAAAGCCCATCACTCTTCAGGCTGGGGGGGGGGTTTATGGAAGTGTGTAGTCCATCAGTTGAACCGATGTACAGCACTGATAGCAAAAATGTTTTTTTCTACAGGTTTTGAGCCTTTTGGAGCACATGCTGTTAATGCAAGCTGGGTGGCCGTGCAGGTATTTCAAAAAGAAGTTAGAAGATTACTATAGGGACCTAGGAACAAGTATTAAAGACTAAGAAATGTTTTTTGTGCAGTTTGTACATGTTTAAAGATTTCATTGTGGGGGGCTCAGTTTACGAATATAAGGTCTCTGGGTTCGTATTCTCTCCCACACACAATGGCAGTATTTTATTAGCAGTTAAGGAGTCTACTAATTATTTTGTTTTGATTTGTTGTGTTGATTAATCAAGTGAAGAGAGTTTTTTTAAGCCAAACATTTAAACTTAGCTTTACAACAGGGGCAGCTGTGGCAAAAAGTCATGTGACTGAAAAATATAGATAAAATATATTCATTGCCTATGAAAGATTCCGTAATACTTATAAAAACTGAATAAAAATGAATAATTTCTTCATTCAGAGTGGTTTTAGTTATCATGTGCTGTAATTTACTGTCTTTTAAGATTTATTACTAAATCTATTATTTTGTTTAATGTATAAATCATGATAGCCCTGGTTGACCCTTACAGTGCATCACATGAAGTTCACAAGGTATTTTAAGGGCATGGTGGGCTGTTAACTATCTACTAAAGTATACCAGAGCTTAGAATTTGCCTGAAAAAAACGAACTTTTCTTTATGGAAAGAGAACAGTGATGCGTTCTCATCGTTTGAACACTCATCAAGTGTTTGTGTGTGTGTTTGTGTGTGTGTGTGTGTGTGTGTGTGTGTGTGTGTGTGTGTGTGTTCGTCTCAGGAGCTGGAGAAATTGGGCCTGGGGCAGAATGTGTACCTGCATGTCAGTGAGGTTCCTGTGGAGTACCAGGCAGTTCAGAACCTTCTGCCATCACTATGGAAACAGTACCACCCACAGGTACTGTTGGAGACATTTGCTGGACACTTCTACTCAGTGCCATTAAGCTATGTTTAGACATCTGATCAATTTTTACACATATCAGATGTCTCTGTTATGTTTAAACGCAGCGAGGTCTAGAATGCATCTGATCTGAGCAGTAAGACCAAAACACTGTACAAAATTGAAAGGTTAAAAATGTGAATCACATTTTGTCTAACCTCTTGTCGGCACTTACTGTCATAATAATAACAGAAATAAAGTAAATTGCCTGTTCTGTACAGTGGTGCTTGAAAGTTTGTGAACCCTTTAGAATTGTCTACATTTCTGCATAATATGACCTGAAACATCATCAGATTTTCACACAAGTCCTCAAAGTAGAACTCAGTTAAATTAAAACAAAAATATTTCACTTGGTCGTTTATTTACTGAGGAAAATGTTCCAATATTACATATCTGTCAGTGGCAAAAGTATGTGAACCTTTCGTTTCAGTATCTGGTGTGACCCCCTTTTGCAGCAACTACGCAATTTGTTTCCAGTAAGTGTTGATCAGGCCCGCACAGCGGCTTGGAGGAATTTTAGTTCATTCCTCCTTAAAGAGCAGCTTCAGCTCTGGGATGTTGGTGGGTTTCCTCGCATGAACTGCTCGCTTCAGGTCCTTCCACAACATGTCTATTGGATTAAGGTCAGGAATTTGATTAGGCCATTCTAAAACATGAACTTTATTCTTCCTTAACCACTTTTTGGTAGAATGACTTGTGTGCTTAGGATCATTGTCTTGCTGCATGACCAACTTTCTCTTGAGATTCAGTTCATGGACAGATGTTCTGACATTTTCCTTTAGTGTTTGGTTGTATAATTCATAATTCATTGTTCCATCAGTAATGGCAAGCTGTCCTCGCCCAGATGCAGCAAAACAGGCCCAAATCATGATACTACCACCACCATGTTTCACAAATGGGATAGGGTTCTTCTGCTGGAATACAGTGTTTTCCTTTCTCCAAACCTAATGCTTCTTGTTCAAACCAAAAATTTCTATTTGGTCTCATCTGTCTACAAGACATTCTTCCAGTAGCCCTCTGGCTTGTCCACGTGACCTTCAGCAAACTGCAGACAAGCAGCAATGTTCTTTTTTAAGAGCGGTGGCTTTCTCCTTGCAACCCTGCCATGAACACCATAGCTGTGCAGTGTTCTCCCGATGGTGGACTCATGAACATTACCATTAGCCAGTGCAAGACAGGGCTTCAGTTGCTTAGCAGTAACCCGGGTTCCTTTGTGACCTGGCTGACTATTACAAGCCTTGCCCTTGGAGTGATCTTCAAATTACCTACTAATCCTAGAGGTTCACATACGTTTGCAGTGACAGATACGTAATATTTTCCTCAATAAATAAATGACCAAGAGAGATATTTTTGTCTCATTTATTTAACTGGATTCTCTTAATCTACTTTGAGGACTTGTGTGAAAATCTGACGATGTTTCAGGTCATATTTATGCATTAGAACTTGAATGTTGGATATGAAGAGGCATGTTCAACAAACAGCTGGAAATGTGTGGCTTGCTTATTTCTTGCTGGTTTAATTAGGTTATTCTACTTTTGAGTAATATTAACTGTAGTGCATGATGCTTTTTTTCTAAAAACTATTACAGTGCAGTCCACAAGTATTTGGATCGTGATACAAGTTTGATTTTTGATGTACATCCACACCGAGGTATAAACACTCGCGTGGTTTGATGTGAAATGGTGCATTGTTGAGAAATATAATACCTATGAACTGCACTTCATATATTTCTGGGTTTTAACTTTAACAACTCTCACTTTTGTGCTTCCAAGTTAGTGGTCCATGTCGGAGTTTCTGGAATGGCTACCACGGTAACACTTGAAAAATGTGGGCATAACCATGGTTACAGCCGCCTTGACAACTGCAACTTCTATCCTGAATCGGAGTGCTGTATGGAGGACGGACCAGACTGTATCAACTCAGTTATAGACATGGATGTTGTTTGCAAGAGGGTGAACTCCTCCGACCTCGGGGTTACTGTGTCTGTCTCGAAGGATGCTGGCAGGTATGCAGTTGGTGTCGAAATTCAAACAGAGGAACTTAAAATATTGTGTTCAGAGTTAGTCTGTTTAACCCTTCTGTAAAACTGCCTCAAACCTTAATTCCAAAATTACAACTTGCATATTAGATTTTAGCTGTCACCAAGTGATTTGTAGTTGTTACTGAATAAACTATATTTCACTGTTTCACACAATATCTGATTGGTTGAAAAGCGTTCTGGACCTATTATGAGAATTGCATGTTTTTTCTTTTCCTCTAGACTTATATAATTCGGGGACTCTGCTGGTATGGTCAAAAAAATACTTGAAGCGATGATTGGGTCTTCCTTTCTCTTGTGTTCTGTTGTAAAGCCATTTAAACAACAATTTAACCATGTTTTGCTTAACAGTAGCAGACTTAACAGCAGTGTCATATTTTTGTTCGGGTGGAACACTAGTGTGATGTGTTAAGAGTAGAAACAGGGTGTCACACATGGCTGGTATATGGCTTCATTGATTATAGTGGGGGCGTTTTAGTGTTGTCTTTGTCACTTGCTTGCATTGCTTGCTGTTATGTTGGAAAGGAAGAGCTACAAAGAGCGCTTTGTTAATATATCCATGTATGATTACGTAGTAGGTTAGGCGATTTGTTACTCAAATATGTTCTGCATTAACATGTTTGGAAAATGAATATAACCTGTGGTAGGGGTGTTTGGAATGATGAACAGAGCTGTAGATTAATCAACCAACATCAAGAATCAAGTTACAATAAAGGTGGTCAAATATTGAGGGAAATAACTTGTCAGTTATTTAATAATGCTTCCCAATAGGTAATTACACTAAATGGCATATCTTTTCATGAATTCTCTTTGTTCATAGAATTTCAGATTAACTCTTTTTTTTAAATACCCACTAAATCTACATTTTTAAGTTATAATTGTATATGAAATCAACTTAATATGACAATCTCCACTTGTGCCACCACGTCAGAAAGCATCAGCCACCACTGTAATATATGTCTAAGCTGATTCGTCAAGTATGTACTTTTTAATCAATTATTTCATTATTTCAAAAGTTTGCAAAGATGACTTGTGAGGTCTGAAAACAGAAGAAAAGAATGAAGAACAAGAAATGATTAATATCAAATTACAACATTTTGTTATTGCTGCTAAGGTTTCAGGGTTAAGGGGTGAAGCTAAGTGAGGGCATGCATGCTATGCTGCAATAATCCTGTGGATTGTCTTTACTGCTAACAGTAGAAAATAATGGACATCTTCTCATGTCTGTTCTATTTCCAGGTACCTGTGTGACTACACCTACTACATGTCTTTGTACCTGGGCAAGGGCAGGTCGGCCTTTGTGCACGTGCCCCCCCTGGGGAAGCCCTACAGTGGGGAGGAGCTGGCCCGTGCCCTCAGGGCCGTGGTCCTGGAAATGCTGGAACTAATGGAGCACAGTACAGAGAAGCAGCTTTGCCAGCACAGTCAATAAGGGAGAAGGGAAGTGTCCCAACCAGCTCACATGCTGCACTACATAAGGAGGACTGGGCTGATTAGAAATGCAGCCTTCACACTGAAGCCTACTGCCGCTGCGGCCAAATAAGAACCTTTGGCAGTGTATGGGGTATAATCAAAAGATGCGGAGATGCGGTGCTGTGTATAAATATTATTTTTGATTCCACTTGAAGAATGGAAACTGAACATATGGAGCCTGTCAGCGCACATACAACTATGTATTTAATAATCATGCAACTTTTAAATATACCCCAGTCACACTGGACAGAAGGCAGTCATTCCTTTTGAATCTCTTTTCATAGGTTGTTGCTGTCATATCAAAACATATTGTAACTTAATTTTTCCATTTTTATTTGTTTTTAACACTGTTTGAAATCACCATTCGCCATGTCTATGTGAGTTTCCACCGGGAGCTTGGGTTTCTTCCCACAGTCCAAAGACATGAAATGGATGATGCTAAATTGACCTAAGGCATGAATGTGTGTGTGAATGTTTGTGTTTGTCCTGCAATGGACCCCCCACCCCCACCAACACACACACACACACACACACCAGTTAAGCAGCTCAGATGAAAACATAAGTAATTTACATTTGTGCACATTTTTTAAATTACAGTCTTAAGAGAGGTTGTTGCCGTCTAATGTAAAATTGTCATTACAGGTTTTGTTACAGCAGCAATGAGAAGTGTATGATGTCTTATTTTCATTTAGAAAAGAGAGATAGCGTGTTATATTTTAGCAGACCCACAGACATTGAAAGTGAAAGAATATGTTGCATCCAGACTGGATGATTGTTATGAATGTGCACCGTTTACCTCATAGTGTGAGGTACACTAAGGAGATTGGTCTGTACAGTGCCTATGTTAGGATTGAAATGTTATCCAAAAGTGATTAGCTAGAGTGTCTTGAAAATTCAGTTTTTTATGTGAATTCTATATACATGTTCACAGTCAAAGCACACACTTTAGAAACACTGTTGCCTTCTGCATTTATCAAGGTCTTCTGCCAACATTCTAAACAGCTATCTATTCAGGGGTATCGTAATCGTCAGCCAGTTTTTGTTTCTGTGAAGAATGATACTGTGAAAGCAGGAGCGATAATGTCTGACATTTATAATCTATTGTTTGTGAAATGTTCAACAAATGATGTCTTAGGTCACAAGCTTCAGCATATTGTTGCTGTCTTAAGGCCGAGTTATACTTCTGCATCTGCGAATCTATGAACGTGTGCAGGCTTGCTATGCGATGTGCACGTTGGTATCTTGACAACATGCGTGCATAAAATGTTCACATTACCAGTGGCACAAGGCCAGTTTTTCTCTGATCTTTGCAGAGCTCTGTGGTCACACAAATATGTTCTTTTCACGTCAGATCTAAACCCCTTTGTTCCAAATACCAGGTTAAATCCAGTGTTTTGCCCCAGTGACACAGATCTTGGACCTTATCATCTCATGTGTGCAACTACTTAATCATGAACAAGTGAAAGCTGTTTAGAGCTAAAGAAGCTGTAGTTACTGATTTGGATGTGTGCATTTTGTCATTTTAGGGAACAAGTTTGTTCACTCTTAAGACGTGTCATTAAATTTCTCATGCTACATTCATGGGGCGGCGGTGGTCTGATTGGAGGGTCAAAATGTTCTCCGGTCGCTGTGTTGCTGGCTGCCCAATGCTTCACTTGGCGAATGGGTTAAATGCAGAGAAAGAATTTGTCCGTGGTCTGTGCTGTGCTGTGTTCGCACATGACAAAAATGGGTACTTTGCACCTGTACACTTTCTATTACAAGCCATATTGCTCAATTCAGAATGATTACCCAGAGCCATTATGAATGATAAATGAATAAACTAGCAGCTCAGACCTTGATTCCAAAGATCATTAGCTCTCAGCTGTTCGTGATAAGGGGAGGAGGTGAAAAAAGGCCATGTGATTGAATACTTCTGCATTGTTTGCTGGCAGAAATTTCCAAGTTAGCTGTTGCTACTAGGCTGTGAACACTGGATGATGAGAAGCATGCATGCCTGGTAGGAAGGTTGTCTGGTCACATATGAAAATGGCTCAAAACTGATTTAAAATATTCAGATTTGTGTGTCCACACAGTTCTGAAAAGATCAGAGCTGTGTCACTCTGAGCCAAAAACTGTATTTGTGCCACTAGACCCCAGTAATGTGAACATAGCCAGACACACATGAATGGTAAAATGTTTATATCTGAAAAAAAAAAAAATGAAAATGGGGAGTAATATGAAGTTAAATTTAAACCAAAGTATTTGTGTATTTATGTATATCCAGAAATTACTCACTCCACTGTTTCCTGTACTATTTTTAAGATGGGCCATGTAAACATTTGTAACTTTGTTCCTCATCTGCCAGCTGAACATCCGATTGATCTGATTCAGGTCCAGTTTTGTTTGGTTCTCGTCCTGCCCCCAGGTAGCAGTCTCTTGAACACAGTGCCAGAGCACAGCTTTGGAAATGAGCAAAACATTTATTTATGGTTTAGGAGGTGAGCATGTGCATTTTTGCAGAACTGTAAATCAGCCTTTTAAACCCCAAAATAGAGAAGCAGAAAAGATATATTTAACTTTAATGTAACTGGTTGATTGTTCACACAATGCGATGAGCAATTGGCACTTTCACATTGAAAAAATAATTAAATGAAATAAATTGGACAGTTTTGAAATGACAGCGATGATATAGTATGAATGTGGGCCTGGGGTGTGCCTGATATAGAATTATTTTTAAAAATTTATGTATTTTGAAGCTGTAATTACTGGAAATACTGAAAGTGGAAGAAATTACATAAATTACTTTAATGTCATTGTCTTTTCGGGGGGGGGGGGAAGGGTGTATTTTGTATGAAACACTGGACCACTTTGGTACTGTGAAGCTGATTGCTCCACTTTATGATGTCTACCTACAGTCATTCTTATAATTTCATGTTTAACCTGTGGAACAGTCTGTCATGTACAGCTGAGTGATAAACAGTTTGTGAACTTTTGGCATTATCTGGATTCTGCAGGAAAACATGTGATCTACATTGTAATAATAAATAGACAGTTACTTAACAAAACTCTCAGAATGGTTTCACTGTGCAAAATGTTCATTTAAATGTATATCAAGAATAATTACAGTGAGGCGTTCCAGCCAGTTCCAAGGTGGGTTTGATCTGTCTTGCCATTAATGATAATAATAATTAAAAAGTGGTTACCTGCTTCATGACAATTCATCTTAATATCACCCAATTAAAAAAACAAAAGCTCAGAAAATCCTCAGATGTTTAAAACTTTTATTTCTAATTACCTGGGCCTCCCTCAGTAAACCATCAAGAAATGATCGTTTACAGCTAATGAAATTCAGCACTGCTTCAATTGTTTCAATATGTGTGTGTTTAAATGTGTAGACTGCTGAAGGAAAAGAGTTTGTATCACATCTCAAAGCGAAAAAAATGAAGGATCCTGCAGAGGGAATCAGAATTTACTTTACTGGCCAAACACATTTACACAAACCATGAATATGTCTTCTGTTTTCTTCTCACAATACACAGGAGCCTACAATAGAAATAACACACTGCTCTGTGGCACACATATGCACTGTTGTTCATATGCATTAATAAAAACGTTTTAAAATTAAAATAACAAAATTGTATTTCTCTAATAAATTATATATTGTATGTGTAAAGCCCATCCCCAACGTCTTTAAGATGTTTTGGAATTAAACACTTGATTTGTATGGCTGTACAGATAAGATACCCTGAAGTGTCTTGCATTATACACAAAGTAGCAGAGAAACTCCCCCATACTGTAACTGTCTTAAGATTTAAGAGAATACCGCAAAACCCATTTGATTTTCCTTAAGCTTTAATTGGACTTTTTTGTACTTCTCTCTCAGCAAATACAAACTATAAAATTATGTAACTATATATTTTTTTATTAATATTTCAATTATAAATGAACATATAGGCAGAGAATTTGGGTATCCTGTCATTTTAATATAAATATAAAGTAGGTGAAAATGCTGGATCTCACAGTTGTCCCAAATGCAGTTTGGGTCTCCTCACGGCCTCAGGAGTCTGGACTCCCGAGTTGAATTTCTTAGGTCCAACACTCCTAAAAGAAACACACATTGCTGAACAATAGTCCTGAAAAAAGGTTTTGTAACTAAATTGTACATACAGTGTGTTGTAAAGCAAAATAGTCTAGCTTAGAAATTACTTGTCATTTTGGATATATTACTTCCGGCGCCCCCAGCAAGTGGCAGCTCATTTCTGAGCTTCTTTCTTTATATTCCTATTTTTAATTCTCTTTACTTTTAATTTAATGTCTAGTTACTAAAATTCAACACCACGCACTACCGTTTCGTACTAGTTTTGGCCATCTCTGTTTTGTATTTTTCACATGTGTTCATAGACCTGCCGCGGCTCCTTTGTTAACGGTCGAGATCAGCTGTTAGCGTTGCGCCGCGCAGCAGTGCTGCAGGCAGACAGACTTGACATCCCCGGCGAGCTGAGGAGGAAGAGACTGGGTGTCGCACCGGGAGGGAGCATCATTGCCCGAGAAGGAGACGATACAGACCATCTCTTCCTGCTATCATCATGGGGAATGTAAAATCTCTCCCCAAGATGGACAAGCTAACGGCGATAATCCGGTACCAGACTGAATTCCGACAGTGTAGCATCATGATGCTAACGGAGACCTGGCTAATACCACTAACTCTAGACACAAACATGGGGCTGCCCGGAATCCTTTTTTTTTTCCCGGCCTGTCAGCAACACAGATAACACACGACAGTGTGTATGTGTAACTGTGCTATCGTCATTCACAGCCCTTTTTTTATTATACCTTTTTATTTAAGCATAATATAACAAACAAGACCGGGGGACAGAGAAAACAGAGAAGAAAAAAAAGGGAAAAGTTGGGGAGAAAGTCAACAGAAGGAGCGGGAGAAAAAAAGGAGAGGGAGGATAGAGAGAGAGAAAAAACAAACAGATAATGTGCTTTCATACCTGCTGACAAAAAGAGAGAACAAAAGAAGAAACAACAGCAGAGAAACTGCAGCAACAACCCACATCTGTATGAATCAGAGTAAATACTAAATGTTAAATGTTATTGAGCAGCACACAGAACTAATATTGCAAAATATGTTTTGAAGCAACAGCAGAACAAGTGTGTGTCTGTGAGCACCTGTTTATACACCTGTGTGAATGCTTGTGTGCACACCTGTGTGTGTGAGTGCGCTTGTGTTCATAAGGTTTCTCCATGTAAATGTTTAATAGTGTGTGTGGGGAACCACAGCCCCGTCCCCCAGGACATGAATCAGACATGAAGGAGACCCGGGCCCCAGACATCCAGAGGCCCCCCAGGGCATGGGATTCCCAGGAGAACCACCGCAGGGACAACTGCGGCCCCCACCCAGAAAAGGGCAGAGGAGAGCCCGGAGGGAGGTCATCTGGCAGCCATACTGCAGACGCCCCAGGTGGCCGTGGTGGCAAGCCCGCAGGCTCCACCGGCGGCCAGCCACACCAGGGCAGACCGGTCCCTGGGCCCAGAGATCCAAGGGCCCCCCACCCCCCAGCCAGGGCCTGACAAAGCCAGGAGGGCCAGGCCCCGCCAAGCGACCGCCAAGAGTGAGCCAGTGCTCACCCGAGCATCCAGCCTCGGACATCGAGAAACCACCAACGCACTGGTGGCTGGGGGCATCTTCCACCGGCAGGGTGTGGTGGTGGGGCGGGAGGGCCTGAGATGATGAGTGAGATGGAGTATAAGGCCTGACCTGACACATGGACATAGACAAACAGGCATACATATACACAAGCATATGTTCCCACCCTTATGCACACATAAACAAATATTCACACACTCGGCCCACATGTAGACACACGGAAATGAACGTCGTACATACACTCACACTCCCCATATATACTCTATACTCCTAGATCCAGGCACCACTATCCCCACGGGCAATCCGCCGCCTGGACCTTTATTACTCTGGCGTGGAGACAGGAAGACCACCCCAGTCCCCGCAGCAGCAGAGAAGACCACCAGCCCAGACCCCGACCGGATGGCCAGCTCATCCTCTCAGCCCCCAGCCCCGGACAGCAAACAGAGAACAGGGGTGGGAAAAGACCCCATGCTTCACTTCGCCCGCTCAAATGTAGTGTTGGTGTGAGTTGTTCTAAAGTGCTTTAAAACAGGGAAGGGGTATGACACTAACCACCAACCAACAGCTCGTGTCAGCTCAGCCCCTCCCAAGAGCCCTCAATGTCTACATGTGACTTAAAATTGAGAAGTGGGCACTGGCACCAGAGGTAAGACTGAATGAACAGACCGCCCTCTAGACGCCATCCTGTGTGCCCACCCCCAAGGCCCTATTTGTATGTGTTATGGGAGAGTAAGTAATGAGAGTGTCTAAGTTGTGATGTATGATTGAGATGCAGGTGGCCACAAGGAGACAGAAGAGGAACATCTCCCCTGCATCCCAGCAATGCACCTGCACCTCAAAGCCCTACCTGTATGTTGGTGTAATGGAGCGGGAGGAGGGAAGCATTAGGGATGGGGAGGAAAGGATCGGAGGGGACAAAGTACCCCCCTTTGGAACCAGCCCC
>JBBPCX010000040.1:33537725-33560530 GCA_037974365.1 Hydrocynus forskahlii | reverse complement strand
TACACTTTTTTAATGGTTGTGTATTAAGCTGAATTTAAAATGAAATTTAAGTGTTTTGGGAGCGTACGTATTTGGGGGCATATTTTTTTTTTTTTACCACATTCGCTTTTTTTCTTTTCTTTTTTTTTTAACAATTCACGGGTGCATGTGTACATATGTATATATTAGTGTAAGATTAATGCATTAACTTCTGCTTTATGTATTACTTCTCTCACAGCCATATTGTTAATCACTTGGTGAGGGCCAAATGTAAGGAGGTGACCTTGCATAAAGATGGTCCACTGGGGGAGACTGTGTTGGAGTGTTACAACTGTGGCTGTCGCAATGTCTTTCTCCTGGGATTCATCCCAGCCAAGGCTGATTCTGTTGTGGTGCTCTTGTGCAGGTAAGGCTTTTGGAATCCTCTTTTTTTCCTTACGGGTAGGCCAGTGTGCAAGTAAACATTTATTTAGCTTGTAACGGGTTTTGAGATTGGTGGAAACTGAAAAAGTCAGAGTTTGTAACAGTGGGTTTATAACAGTCTTTGATCAAGAGTAAAGAAGTAGACAGAGCGTGCATGATCAGCACTTCACAAAGCATTCGTCTTTATAATAAAGTCAGTCTGTCAATGAACAGTTGATCAAAGTGATAATCACTCACTTTTTGTTTGTGTGTGTTTAGGCAGCCGTGTGCCAGTCAGAGCAGTCTGAAAGATATTAACTGGGACAGCTCCCAGTGGCAGCCTCTGATACAGGACCGCTGCTTTCTGTCCTGGCTGGTGAAGATCCCATCTGAACAGGAGCAGCTGAGGGCACGGCAGATTACTGCACAGCAGATCAACAAACTGGAGGAACTCTGGAAGGTACAGCAACTCACAGCTTTGTTATGTCCAGAGACTTGTGCAGCAGTTCTCCTGACATTCTGCATACACATCATAGATAAGTTTACAGAAATGTCAGTGAGTGCTGTATGACTACTTTAGCAAGGGGTTTTGACATTGTAAGCCATTTTTGATATCTGACCTGCAGGAAAACCCCACAGCAACACTTGAGGATTTGGAGAAGCCTGGTGTGGATGAGGAGCCTCAGCACGTGCTGCTACGCTATGAGGATGCTTACCAGTACCAGAACATCTTTGGTCCACTTGTAAAACTGGAGGCAGACTATGACAAAAAGCTTAAAGAGTCCCAGGTGTGCTAACAAAAACGGCTTTTTTATTACTGTCTGTACTAGTGAATCTTTTCATCAAACATGGAGTATTAATTTGCAAGGTGGCATAAATGTATAGTTTTGAAGAGAATGGCACAGTTAATAAGTTATGAGTAGTGGAAATTATTCATATATACACATTTTATTGTTCTTGTAAATTTCTATCCTCCCTCTTTGTTTTTTAGACCCAAGACAATATAACTGTCAGGTGGGACTTGGGACTGAATAAAAAGAGGATTGCTTATTTCACACTTCCCAAGACGGATTCAGGTGGTAATATTTACTTTCTTCATCTTCTGTGTCTACCAGTGGTTCATATCCATCCCATCCCCAACTCCGTGCCCCATGCATCCCTCATCGATGTATGCACGGAAGCGTCCACCTGTGTCTGTGTTTGTGCGCAAGAATGTTTGTCTTTTTGTGTTTTGTATGATTGGCTTTTTATAAAATATTTGTGGTGTATCTCAATGTATGTGATGGATATAAAATTACGTTTATTAAAATTAAACAAATGTGAAATTTCGAATTTGAAGCTAACAGTACATACTCTTATAGACATGCGTCTGATGCAAGGAGATGAGATCTGCCTTCGATATAAGGGAGACATGGCGCCTCTCTGGAAAGGCATTGGACATGTCATCAAGGTCCCTGACAGTATCCTTAATATATATTCCATAGGGCAAAACTGCCTAAATTGCTGTGGCACATTTAATTTTTTGGCTAGTTAGCTTATTTAGCTTTCAGAAATTCCCCTGTTAGTACCTCTGAACTGCCATCTGTTTAAAAAAAAAAAAATAAATTATTGGAGCCAGGCAACAAAGTGGGAAAACTGTTCATTATAGTCTGAGCAACAGTTGGCTTCACTGGACAAATATGTTTAAGTTTTCCTTAAGGAATTCTTCCCAGACTATGGAGATGAGATTGCTATTGAGCTGAGGAGCAGTGCTGGGGCCCCTGTTGAGGTGCCTCACAACTTTCAAGTGGACTTTGTCTGGAAATCCACTTCCTTTGACCGGTTAGTAGATTCTTAAGTGATGTTCAAAGCTCATTTTTTTTATTATTCAGTGTTGTGTGATGTCAGTCTGTAGGGTTCCATTTTGTTTGGTTAATTATATGTTTTAGAGTTGCCATCACTGGAGCGTTCCTAAACTGATGTTTACTTTGTGTTAAAGGATGCAGAGTGCCCTGAAAACATTTGCTGTGGATGAGACTTCTGTGTCTGGCTACATCTACCACAAGCTGCTTGGCCATGAAGTGGAGGATGTCATCATTAAGTGCCAGCTACCCAAGCGCTTCACTGCCCAAGGCCTGCCTGACCTCAATCACTCGCAGGTCAGCACTAGTGTGCACACAATTTCACTTGATTTATTCATTACTTCTAATGTTTTATTATTTTATGTTTTTTTTTTTTTAGATTCTCTCAGTTTTACTATATCAAATTTGCATGTCTATATTCTTTAATAATGGATGCATCTCACTTGTTCCTGATATCAAACCTTACTTACAAAAGAATCAACCTTTTTTGATTCTGTTGTTTAGTACAGTGGTTACTAGGCCTGGATCTGGAATAACCCTGTTGTACATGTTAATGATTTTTCTGCTCACAGCCAGTTCACCTCAAGAAGATCTTACTAATTAGATAAGTAATGAATTAATTTTATCAGGTGTGTTGAGACCAGGACCGAGACCCAGTGATTAAACATGGTTGGAAAGAACTTTGCATTCTCAAGCTGTCAAGAAAACATTTATTCTAGTCATGTGGAGCATATATAGGCACTGTTAAACCCTGTCCCATATCCTGTTGTGTTTTATCTCTCTTAGGCCCCAATCCTGAAACAGTAATGTTAATGTTTGTTTTGTTTAGGTGTATGCTGTAAAGACTGTGCTGCAACGTCCTCTCAGTCTGATTCAGGGGCCTCCAGGTACTGGCAAAACAGTCACCTCAGCAACCATTGTTTACCACCTCGCCAGACAGGGCAACGGGTAAGATGTGTAACTAATTTTCATTTTTTAGGTTCTCATGTTACTGTGATTATGTGTCATGTTACTCATTTATGTTTAGTCTTCTGCTTAAGTTTGTGGGCTTCAAAAATCCTGTTGCACTTCACTGACCAAGCAACAAATGCAAACTTAGCAGTGGTGCACATTAAAGTGTTTCATTTTTGTCTAAATAGAAAATGAAACTGTCATCTGCACCTGAAATAAGAGCGGATGCACATTTCAAATGTACAATGGCCATTTTTCATATTAATAAATGAATCGGAAGAGAGAAAGTGAGTCTCTTCTTCTGCTAAAGCTGCTTTAGCTTTACTATGCAACCTCAAAAATTGTGTGGTTTCTTTGGTTTCTGTGTCATAATAGATTTGTTTTTACAGACTTGAACCATATAATCTAAAAACTGAAAAATGATTACTCACCAGCTTTGCCTGTTTGTTTTCGTTCTGTGCCAGGCCGGTGCTGGTGTGTGCTCCCAGTAACATTGCTGTGGACCAGCTGACAGAGAAGATCCACCAGACAGGGCTGAAGGTGGTCCGTCTGTGTGCTAAGAGCCGAGAGGCTATTGATTCTCCTGTGTCCTTCCTTGCCTTGCACAACCAGATCCGCAACATGGACAGGTGAAAATAGTTAAAGTTAAAGCTGTAATTATAAAAATAATTCATGTTACACTCTTCCAAAAATGTTTTTGGGGAAGAATAAGTTTTCCATTGACACATGCTACTGGCATTTGGTGTAATGTTCTGTAGCTTGATCTGTTTAATTTGCTGAGTACAACAAATACTACTCCTGGGAACAAATCCATGTGAGGCCATAAAAGGAACACCAATGTTAATTATTGTAAAATTTTGACATAGTAGTGCTTTCTGCTATCCACTTACAGACTGTTGGCCACTTCACAAAAGTACTTTTTAATTGAAACTTTAGACTTTAGATTGAGACCTATATATAGACTTATTTAGAAATAATATATGTGTGCTTGCAGTATGCCAGAGCTGCAGAAGCTGCAGCAACTGAAGGATGAGACTGGAGAGCTGTCGTCCTCGGATGAGAAACGATACAGAGCCCTGAAACGCACAGCAGAAAGAGAGCTGCTCATGGTATTTTTCATTTTCACCTCACCTGAGCCTATACCAGTGGAACGAGAATGAAAATTAGCTGGCACTAAGATGATAAACCAGAAACCTATTGTGTTCTGCAAAACTTGAGTTGTGTGGTAGTTATCAAAATTGTTTTCTTGTAAGCAATGCTCTCACACAGTTTTTCCGTGATTGATTTACTTTTCCTTTGTTTTTTTTTGGTTTTTTTTCTTCCTTTTCTCAGAATGCAGATGTGATCTGCTGCACATGTGTGGGTGCAGGAGATCCTCGTCTGGCTAAGATGCAGTTTCGCTCCATCCTGATAGACGAAAGCACCCAGGCCACTGAGCCAGAGTGCATGGTGCCTGTAGTGCTTGGAGCCAAGCAGGTACTAGCCATACAAGCTGATTTCACTAGTATTGACTTAATATCCCAGTTAAGCCTTTAAATACTTTACACTCTTACACCAAAGTAAACACCTAGAGCCAATTTCCCGGACCTAGATTAAGTGTAGAGGTGATGGATAATTTCCGTTAACGTATCTAAGAAATTTACATCAAATTCTAAAGAACAGCTGTTTACCTACGTGTGAACTTGTAAAGAACATTAACATCACGCTAAAGCTGTCTTGAACTGTAACCACATTGGTAATTCATCTGAACTCCTCTCTTATCTCTCTTATCTCTGCCCTAACCCCCCCCCCCCCCCAATTAGCTGATTCTGGTGGGAGATCACTGCCAGTTGGGACCAGTGGTGATGTGTAAAAAGGCAGCTAAAGCAGGCCTGTCTCAGTCTCTGTTTGAGAGGCTGGTGGTGCTGGGCATCAGACCCATCCGCCTCCAGGTGCAGTACCGTATGCACCCTGCACTCAGCGCCTTTCCTTCCAATATCTTCTATGAGGGTTCCCTCCAGAACGGAGTCACTGCTGGTATGCACAATGAACAATTGCTTATTCTATGCATGCCAGCATGTAAGCATGTATTTTAATGCTTGAGGCATCTGTTAACATGCTTGATCTAATCTTTGTTCTCCTCTCTTTCCCATCCACTTCAGCCGACCGCATCAAGAAAGGCTTTGATTTCCAGTGGCCACAACCCGATAAGCCCATGTTCTTCTATGTGACACAGGGCCAGGAGGAAATTGCCAGCTCAGGCACCTCCTACCTCAACAGGTACTGTGTTCTGTACCTTATCAGTGTGTTAAAAAGACATTCTGAGCAGCAGTTAGAGGAAAAAGTTGAATATTGGAATTGCATTTCTGTCTATTCAGCAGCTTGGCACCGAATTAAACTCTAGTAAAATAGTTGTAGTTCTTGTTAGAAACACTGGTGAAGTGGGAATCTTTGTGCAGGACTGAGGCAGCTAATGTGGAGAAGATCACCACTCGCTTGCTGAAGGCTGGAGCCAAACCTGACCAAATTGGCATCATCACGCCATATGAGGGTCAGCGTTCTTATCTGGTTCAATACATGCAGTTCAGTGGCTCTCTGCACACCAAACTCTACCAGGTACATACACTCACACATTACTTGCATCATTGCTTATTTATTTTATTCAATCATCACATAAATTACTGTGTGTGTGGGTGGTTTAGGATGTGTCATTGGTTTGGTAACACAGATGAGGTGTAGATACCTTGCAACAGTTTTTGAAATATGTTAAGTATAAACTGTTTCTGTCTAGAAGATTCGAAGCTTGTCATTTGTAACAGCATTGCTTCATAATAGTTTGCTAATGACTTTTGTTGCAGACAGCAGCAATGCACAAAGTGTTCTGGTAGAAGTAATATTGGACAGTTGTATGTGGAGTTAGCTTTGACTACATCCTATGCGTTTTGTGTTTCTCTAGGAGGTGGAAATAGCCAGTGTGGACGCATTTCAGGGCAGAGAGAAAGACTTCATCATCCTGTCCTGCGTCAGGGCCAATGAGCACCAGGGTATTGGTTTCCTAAATGACCCACGTAGGCTCAATGTGGCCCTCACCAGGGCAAGGTAGCCCTTTACCTTTTTCTTTATTGTATCTAATAGATTTATGTAGTCAGTCAGCATTATTATGAGGCACCTGTAACTAAAAATTGTTTTACAATTTCAGAAAATAATATACATTTGTCAGATTACTGCAGGCTGCCTTTCTTGAATGGCTCTTTAATATTCATAGTGTCCACTATTGACTGACTTAAAGATTGTTAGTGTCTGTTTAATTTTAGCATTAACACAAGAAATGATTTATGTATGCATGTGTTATCAGGTATGGTGTGATCATCGTGGGCAATCCTAAAGCACTTTCCAAGCAGCCACTTTGGAACCACTTGCTGAACTACTACAAGGAGCAGAAGGTTCTGGTGGAGGGACCTCTCAACAACCTGAGAGAGAGCCTTATGCAGTTCAGCAAACCTCGCAAGCTTGTCAACACCATCAACCCTGTGAGTGTCACTCTTAACCCTACATTCACACCCACACCAAGGAAAGAAGTTCAACAAGCATCACTTAAATCTATAGATTTTGCCTTGTGTTAGGTGATTTAGTTACAAGTTATTATATAATCACTCCAACAAAAAAAACATTACTTACAAAGGGAAAATTCATTTCCACGCTACAAGCGAGATGTTTGGACCCAACCTTTGAATATATGTTAACGCATTACACATTATTTACTTAACAAATTCAATTTAAAAAAAAATTATTACTATTGTAGTGACCCGCAGTTTCTTTTTATTAAATTTCTCCTAGTACAATTGAGTTGCTGTATGACCACAAATTACGGCATTAATCCCTGAACCAGCTCCCACCCATGTTATTGCACTTTTGTTCATGTAGGGGTATTTTTAAAATAAAAGTGCGCTATACACAACCACAGTTCCACATTCTTTGAATTCAGGGCCATGGCCATAAATCTGTGCTACCTTGGGACCTGTATAAGCTTCAAGGTAGCATTTTTCAACAGGGTAGCGTGAATCCATGGACTCTGCTGGCGATTTGCGCTATGTTAGCATTTTTCGACAAGGCAGCATAATTCATCAGGACACCTGTGTTTGCATGTCTGTTGTCTTAAACTGCTCCTTGTAGATGGACTTAGTTCTATCATTGTTCTTGCTAAAGCATATTAGGTCATATTTGTGATTGCTGTTACTATTACTGCACATATATATAATGGGTGTCATGCGATTAAAACAATCTAATTAATTACAAGCTCTGATATATACATACATACATACAGTTGGTTACATAGCTGAGTTGGCTTACATTTCTAGGATGTTATGGTTGTCTTTAGAAGAAATCTGACACTTGCATCTGCCTATTTTGTGTAATTCAGGGAGCTCGGTTCATGAGCACTGCCATGTATGATGCCAGGGAAGCCATGATTCCTGGTTCAGTCTATGATCGCAGCAGCACTGGTAAGGGAGTCAAAACTTGCATGTGCTTTTGCCCTGTCACATCATTTTTTGAATCTTGTAGTGCAGTGGTGTTGGCTCTCAGTTCCAATCCCTCTTGTGCTAAGAATATTTTGTCCTTTTATATTGCTCCAGCACAACTGATATAACTGAATTGGTCAAACCCTTTATAACCTTGGTCAGTTAAAAACAGGCAAAACCAGAACACCTATTAAGCATACGGTCCCTGATATCAGAATTGTTCGTTTCTCTAAGAAGTTGTTCGCAAATCTAAATAAATGTTTTTCTTTTTGCTTCTACAGGGCGGCCATCAAACATGTACTTCCAGACTCATGACCAGATTGGCATGATTGGTGCAGGGCCGAACCCCATGGCCTCTATGAACATTCCTATTCCCTTCAACCTGGTCATGCCTCCCATGCCCCCACCAGGCTACCTGGGGCAGGTTAATGGCCCTGCTGCTGGTAAGATGCCTCTTCACACTTAAACTAGTCTTTTGTGTTTCTTCTTGTTCCTGTGCCAATGCTGATTTGGGGTATGGCTACACGAGAAATCATTTCTGACTCTGGAGTCCAAGTTAAATAACCATGTTTGGGTTGTTTTGGGGTTTTTTTTGGGTGGGTTTGACTGAGGCTGCTTATGTTATGTATATAGGTTCATGGTAATGTTTGCAGTGTCTTAAAGTAGTGATTATTACAGATATATATATTTTTATGTAACATTTCCATTTGACTCTGCTCAGGTCGCGGTGCTCCAAAAGGAAAAACTGGTGGACGTGGAGGCCGTCAAAGGAACCGTGGCGTGGGTAACAATGGCAGCAGCCAGGCCAATATGGCCAGCAGCCAGGCCAGCCAGGACTTGGTTTCTCAGCCCTTCTCCCAGGGCCCCCTAACCCAAGGCTATATCACCATGAGTCAGCCCTCACAGATGAGCCAGCCAGGTCTGTCCCAGCCTGAACTCTCCCAGGTAGGTACACAATATATCTTAATCAGCTGTGCCTGGTTTTGTATGTGTAATGGTTTGTTTCACACCAAGAGGAGTAGAACAATAAAAAAAAAAGCAGTATAGCATAAGATATAAAGGTAGTAGGTTACAGTCTGCTGCAAAACTGAAAAACATCTCATGTTATAAAGTAAAAAAAAGAGAAGTGTGCATTTGAAGAGTGTGTTTGTTCCTCTTATGCTATTTTAAACATCCACAGGCAGGGGCAACAGGTACAGCCAGTTAGCATTATAAAACTTGGGGAACTTATCTTAGCTAATCTTAGAATGGCTTGTTAAGCTTTACAGCTTAAGGTTTCTTTGTGGAACTTGCTTGTGATATTTCAGTCGTCTGGTTTCTTTATAAAAGTGCATATTAAAAATGATTGATTATTCTTTTTTTTTTCCCCCTCTCCTCCTTTGCTTAACAGGACAGTTACCTGGGTGATGAATTCAAGTCTCAGATTGATGTGGCACTGTCCCAGGATTCCACTTATCAGGGTGAACGGGCATATCAACATGGAGGAGTGACCGGACTCTCTCAGTACTAGAGTGTAAGAGGTTAATAATAATTTATGCGATAGAAATAATAATTAGTACAAATGAGGCCTTGAGAGGAAACCAGGTCCACTTTTTTGGGTATCAGCTCTTTCAACGTCAATACCATCTAAGCGCTGTATATTTTGCGGGGAATAATGAACCAAGTCCATATGCAATTCCAGAATATTCGCTAGATGGCAGTGATTTTCTTCCTCGCAATTGATTTGCCATGCAACTTAGATTTCTGGCCGATTTCTCAAAACAATAGGAACTGGACTTAGTCCACTCTTCCCCTAATAGCCTCAGATAAAAAACAGGGTTTTAATGTATTTTTGTCTTTAGCCCTTTAGGCCTTCACAGCAGTTTTGTTGTGTTAACAAATATTATGTACCTAAAGGAGAACTCGATAATGAGCTAGTAAGACTTAAGTGCAGGGCAAATATTGAATTGCGCAGTAATGTTGTTAGAACAGTATAGTAACAGTCATGTTGATAGAACTCTTTGCCTGTGTCCTCAGGTTGTTGGAACGGGAGCTAGGCCTATGCTGAGCTTAGTTCATCAGCATTTTAAATCTGGGTAAATAAAAAAAAAGAACAAACATGGATGCCCGTTTTCCACTGTTACAACTGAAGCACCATGGTGTGAGAGCAACAGGAGAGAATCAAACCAATCACACGAGTGAAAAAAGAGGGAGAAAAGCAGGACAGGAAGAGAGAACGAGAGAGTGTGGAGGGGGGAAAATCACCTCACCACTCGCTAAGGCTGGGAAGGAGAGAGGAGGAGACGCAGCATAGGAGGAGACGATGTGGGAGGGAAAACAAATGAGATCTTCGATCTGCAACTCCGCAAAGTCGAGGCACCTCCTGGGGAGCAGGGGAGCCCCTCCCCTGCCTCCTCTCTCTCGCTGCCAGGCTGCAGCCGGCGGCCGCAGACCTCGCTCTGCCACCCGAGACGGAGAGAAGACGAAGTTCTCTTATAACTACCTGCAAAAAATAGCAAGCTTGCTCTGTCGTCTCCACAAGCTGAAAGAGGGGGTGACGTCTTTCAGAAAAAATAAAAAATATATTAAAAAAAACGCTTTCAAGCAGCTGGTTCTGGGAAAATTTTCCCTTCAAAGTTGAGATCTAACATTCAGGTACTGCCACCGAACATCTTTAAGGGATTGGGAAAATCAGTGGACAAGGGTTGGGTTTTTTTGTTTGTTTTGTTTTTTTGGGATTTTATTTTCCTTTTCTGATTGGGGTGTTCTCATCTCTGAAAACGGTGCTACGAGTTACTGAAGAAGGATTCAACTCAACTTTGAGGAATTTTTTCTGACTGAAGTCTGAGAGTAGAGGTTCAGACACGGAGAGCTGTGAGATGTCACTTGCTCTCTGCTGCGAGGCTCTGCTCTGGGTGGTTCACAAATGGAAAAGGTGGGAGTCTTAAACAAATGGCTTTGGGATGTTTTTTTTGTTGTTGTTTGCTTTTTGGGGGGTTTTTTTTTTGGTTTGTTTTGTTTTTTACACGAATGCAAAAGTTATCTGGAACGACTGAGGAATTTCACGTTTTTTCTCCATCTTTGATAAAGGATAAAGTAGATTAGAGCATAGTGCTGTAGCATTTGTTAACCAACTGGATTTAGACATGGCAGTTAAATGGCTTGGTGATTTCTCCGTAATGGGATCACAAAGCAAATATGCAGTGACAAGTCCACCAGAAAACGAGCCAAAAATGCATCAAAGCCCACAGTAAGGCCGCCAAGAATTTACTTGTTGCACAAACACCCTCGCACGCTCGCTGAAGTAAAAAAAATAAAACACTGAAGTCAGAGAGGTGTTTGGGTTTGGAGGGAGTAGCACAGAACGATCTCAAGCTAGGAGGATCCGAAACGTTGTAGCATGCAAGAGCAATTGTGTCGAGTGGGGCAGCTAGTCTTCATCATGCTGTTTCTTTGGCTTCTGTACTGTGCCAAAAATTGGTATGCTTCCGCCACAGGCAGAATTGTAAAACCAAGGTTGTTTTATTTCCAAGAATATGGCTTTTTTTTTTTTTTTTTTTAACTTTGGTTCTGGGTTTTGGGGGGTTTTTTTTGTTTTTTTTTTTGTCTTTTTCTTTTTATCACCCCACCAGCCAGTTTGACAGATGCCGACATCTGACTCAAGTCAAGATCTTGGACTGAACTACAATTGCAGAGCCACATTTGTGAATTTAACCCATAATGGCTGAAAGTAATTTTTTTTTTTTTTAAAAAGCCCAGAATCGCAGAGATGGCTGTTTGTGAAAGGAGACCGTGAAAGGGAAGACAGGTGAGATTCTCTCTGTTTGTGTCTGTTTCCCAGGAGCAGACTGAAAAGAGGCTGCTGTGCTCTTGTCTCTTGCTTAACTTGGATGCCAGTGTGCATAGACAGTAGTGTTCTGCTATGGAGGTGTGTGTATGTGCCTCCTTATTAACTGTCCCTCTTTTGTTTTGTGATCAGTAGTGGTTTTATCACTGTTTTTGTTTTGTTACTTGTTTCTTTTCCTTAAAGTTTCTCCTTTTCCTCCCCCACCCACTGTCTTTATTGATCTGTTAGCACCTTGCGCATATTTCATTTGTACAGTCTTTATGAATGTGTAGTACATTATCCACTTTCAACTCATAGAATTCATCACGATCCAAGACAAATTTTCATACTTTGCCTAGTTTTCTTTTTTTTTTTTGTGGTCATTTAAAGCTTTGCCGCAGCTCCACTGCAATAACCCTTGATGGTCGCCTTGTCGTCCTTCTGAAACCAGGAATGTTCATGCCTTGCTGTTTTTCCATGCCTAGTGTCACATTTGTTTGAATTTTATTTTACTACCATCAGTCTCCTAGCACTAACCAGGAAAACCTCACCACAATGTTCCTGTGAAAAGTTTTTCTTCCAATTTTCATATTCTGACAGAAAATTATGGATTATAACCAGTGCACCAATTGCAAAAAATGTCAACATCTAGGACCTTCACCATTTTCCATAGTGCTTTCGTGTTCTTAATGGTTATTCTCCCCAGTTATACTATCCAACCTCAGTGTAGGCTGTAAATCTTGACAGATTAGGATACAGAATGTCCAGGAGACTGGATATCCAAAACATGCCTTTCTTATGTTCTCATCTTTTTTAAAGAAATTCATTCCTCTCATATGATTGAATCATTTTGGATTTCTTCACTTCAGTGTATTTTGTGATCAGACAAAATTTTGTAAACATTAACTAGCCACAGGAGCGATTATTTATTTATTCATACCACATGGCCTGCAGCAAAAAATGGGATTTTTAATTGGTGGGATAGCAATGCTGTCTGTGTTTATGTAAAAAGTCAACTAAAGTGACGGTCTCACCCTTGCAGAAGTGACCGCCTGTTAAGTTTGTATGCAGAGAAATTGGAACTGAGAGAATGAATACTGACCGAGTACCTGGGGTACCGGCACTCACCTAAAGGAGGGATAATTTGACAATGAAAATGAATCGGAAGTTATAAGTCACCAGACAAGATTTTGTTTAATTTGTTCCCCCTACAGTATGTACTTCTTGTAATGTTACAAAAATAAATGTTGCTTTATTTCACAAAGAAGACTTGGCTGTTTCACTTTTCAGTATAGTTTCTAACAAATACTAAATGTGTTCTGAGGTTTTTGGGATAATGGTGTATCATACAATCGTAGGGGTTTTTTCATATTAATTGTGCCTTGGATAATAAGAAATATATTTCTGCATTTCCTGAAATTGTCATGTGGTGTTGGCATCTCTCACTCCTGAGTGATTTTTTTTCTTTTCTTTTTTGTTTTTGTTTTGTGGTGCTTTCAGCTCTTATACTGTGATTGAGCACAAGAGGGACATTAGCCAATGATGAGGGGCTACTGTGCTATACCTATGGATCTCGTTATGAACCTAGGCCCAATTTTTGCTTCAGTTTTAAGAAAGAGTTGAACCTGAATCAGTTGGGATTTTAGATTCTGGTCCCAATTTTTTTCCTTAAACTGTTTTAGGCAGAAACTGCACAATATAGAGTGGGGGTGGGGGGCAAATCCATATTAATCCATGCAATGTCTACAGACCGGTTTGGGTGTAGTGGATCTCATCTCATTAGCACGTCCTGCACCACCTCAGTGCTATAATGTCTTCATGAGCACTCAATCGATATGAAGAGAAAGAGACAGAAACGCTAGAGGGCAGGAGGTGCTTTGATTGCCTGCATAAATGCTCGTTGGCAATGGTTCCTGACTGCCGCAGTTTGCAGGTTTGGCCAGCAGGGCGCGTCCCAGCGCCTTTAAAAGGCAGTATGGGAGCCGAGGCGCTTCGGCTGAACACGGGAGAACGAGTTTGAAGTACCGTGGTGCTGCAAAAGCACCGGAGTTTCACACTGCAGCTCTTTCAGAGGGGAATCTCCTACCAGGTCCAGCGCGGGAGGGGGAGTCCGGAGCTGACCGCAAGGTTACCGAAGTGCAGCCAAAAGAAAAGAGGGAGGAAAGCTCGAAGAAGTCCACAGAAGATGTTGCTGATCTCCAGGAGGGTCTGGTTCTGGATGGACTCTTAGTTTAAACTCTCCATTTGTGCATGACCGTCGTCTGTCCTGCCATTAGCATTAAGGTTCTCCTCTAAAGCAGGACAAGGAGTGTTGGGCTCTGCGTTTTTCTGCTTCTCCCCTGCTCCACTGTGGTGGTCCCTGACTGAGCAGGGGTCTAGGGAAGAGCTGGTATTTTCAACGACATGGGGTAAGTGCCTTGGCGTCTCCACTCACTGCATTGAGCTGGACCAGCTCGAGCAGATGTTAGTTCTGGCAACACTGAGGAACTTCTAGAGGCATGATTTTGCTGCGCACAAGACCATGCATGCCCCTAGCATGTGACTTACTGTTTTTTGGGGGTCCAGCTCATGTAATTCAGGATCATTCAGCCCTTTAGAACCGGGGAGGCAGCATGAAGGTCTGAGTGCAGAACTGCTGAGTCTTCAATGAAGTTGGTTCAACTAGTTATACGTCTGCATCTGAAACTGTGGCACACAAGTGTTAGTGTGTATTAGGGGGAATATATGATTAAAAACTATACATTTCCCATAAAGTAGACTAAAATACGGTATGGATTCATATTGTGTGCCAGTGCTGTGTATAAGTATATACATACTGTGTGTATACTACGTGGAGATATATATATATATATATATATATATATATGTGTGTGTGTCCACGTAGTAAATGATAAGCCATTCTGTTTATGAAGCCATTCTGTTTCCGTTTAAAATCCCTTTAAAATGAGAGCCTGTACAATATTTTCTTGTGCACATTTTTCTACCATATTCCAGCTCAAACAGCAATATACCAGTATCGCATATAACCTGATATCCCATAATACACAAATCTACCTTACTTTGTTTAGAATTATTATATAGTGAAACAGTGAATATGATCATATAATTACAATTTATTGTGCATTCATTACATGTCTATAGAAGCCCAGTGATCTGTTAATGAATGGGTCATTTCTGGAGTATGGTGTATTTGGAGAGACAGTCAGAGGGGACCTACAGTTAAAAATATGTTGGCATAAGGGCACTCATGAGTAATGTTTTATTCAGTAAGATGAGATGCCATCCCAAACCCATTGGAGAAACCCTGCTTTGCTCAATTTTTTAATGTTTCCCTCTCTGTAATTGCAGAAGAGGGTCCTCATCTGTCCAGTAAGAATGTTTCCATCCCACAGAGAGAGGTAAGCATCCTCATGCACCATTTGTGTCCCTATATTTGCACTGATGCCTTCTGTTACATGTGCCGTTAAACCTTGATCCTACAGCCAAGTATGATGGCATTGTAAAATATTCGTAGACATTCCATTTCTTAGCCCGAATTCAATTTTTCAAATGTTTTTAACTGTGGTGCAGCACTTAATTAAACCCATCTGTGAGATATACGCTCTGACTGGGGGTCTTGCACCAGACAATGTGACCTTATCTCGGAGAGCGCCACCAAAAGGTCATGGGATTTAATACAAAAAGCGCTGTTATCAGGCACTGCGGCTCTCACCCTGGCAGCGTCTGCCGTCAAGATCTTCTGCAGTCTCCGCCTCACACTATGCTCTTAGTACTTACACTAAATCATCGGTTTATTAGAAACTTTTTTCCTACTCTTGTTGGCCACTTTATGAAAACCACCTGATTGCTGTACTTTGTACGTTTACAACTACTGTCTGTAGTCCAACTGTTGCTGCACAATTTATCAGGTGCTCTTCTAACCCATCCATCAAGGCACAGTTGGACTTTAAAGGACTTTAAACTTTTCACATTTTTGAATGTATGTGAACTTCAACAAAGTGAACTCCACAAGCCAGAAAGCAGTCAATACATGGAGAATTTGAGTTCCTTATTTTTGTGATATCACAAAACTTATTTGAATTTGCATGTGCACACTGAAGTTAAAACGAGTGTTTCAGTTTTTTCAGATGAGGCACAATAGACTGCAGTCAGTTCGAGTTCATTTATTTATATCAGTGTCTTTTGGCATAGAAGGGCAAACATCATTAATGAACCTCAGGGACCAAACACAATACATGAAAAATGGAGGATATAGATTTTTTAACCCATATCAGCAGCATGGATCCATGCTGCAAGCACAACACATAGTAAGTCATCATCATACAGCAAAACAACTCCTTATATGGAAGTTCCACCCAGTTGGTGTTTATGGTTGAGGTGTCAGATGTCGTGCTGAGTTTTGCTCCCTGTTCTTATGTCACGTATAACCAAAGTTATTGTAATTTTTATAAAAATGCAATAATAAAAACCTCTTTTGGCGTTTCTAAAATTTTCTTTAATTTTAGGTCTTAGAACCAAAACAAGACAACCGCAAGATATTTGAACCCAGGAGAACTTTCAGGATAGTCTCCGCCCTCAAGCGGGCGGGGAAAACCCGCAGAGGGAGGGTGGTCCCGAGAGCGGCCAAGCGACAGTGCTCCTAGCGAAAGTACAGCAAACGGTAGAAGAGCAAACACTGGTTTAGAGTTGGACTGTTTTAGACCGTTTCTTTTTGTTGGAATCAGATTTTACTTATACTCTCTAAGGGTTAAATACTGTGTGAATTTACTAGCCACACTATTGAAAACCCCCTACCGTGCTTATAGGTGTGCAATTTAAAACTAGCAAATTTTTCTTCCTGCACAATTTGTGATGGTGTAGGACTTTTTAACCACTGATGCTTAATTGAACTGTTGGCCACCTCATGTACCTGATGCCTAAATAAAGGGAGGGCCCCTGTGCTTCAAGAGCTGTGATTTAACTATGATGTTAATGATGTCCTCTGAATATCTCAGTTCAAGCCCGGTCAGTTTCTGACCACAGGATAGCTGCCGGACATACCGTATTATCAGGACAGTAGCACAAAGAGTACTATACTGTACACTGGGTATCTGCATTATATTAGTATATAATTAGTATATTATAGTATATTTGTATAACCTTGTACCTGCACTATTGTGGTGCATCTACTCTAACTACTGCTGCAGACGGTCCACCATCTCACCATCTGTGGCAGTCATGAGTGGGGTAGAGGTGGGCAGCAACAGTTGGGTTACAGCCATCAGCTGAGTGCACATATGAGATAAGATAAGATAACCCTTATTAGTCCCACATGTGGGAAATTTGCATTGTTACAACAGCAAAGTAGACAGAACAAAAGAAGAAAGAGCATAGAAGCAGCATAACCAATAGAATAAAAGCTATACAACATAAAAAGCTGTACATTCTACAAAATATTATAGAAATATAAGTATGGATGTCCATGTGTTTGTTTGTGTGTGTATGTTGTGTGTGTATGAAACACAGTAATATTGCACCAGAAAATTGCATGTTGCACACCGTAACACTGCACCAGTTGCAGGACAAATATTGCCCATGAAAGAACCATTGCACTTATCAGTCCTTGGTGTGTGGATTTGTGTGCTTTGTGTGTGTGTGTGTGTGTGTGTGTGGTGTGAGATGTTGGTTGTAGGTAGGTGTTTCTGATAAAATGGCCACATTAGTGTAGGTCCGACTAGTACTATTAAATTTGCAACCCAGTGTACAGTTGGTATAGTATTCTTTATGCTTCTGTCCTGGTAATGCTGTGTCGCGGTACATGAGTATTTGTCTATTCTCCATCTAATTTTATGGCATGCTGTTCCATAAAGAATAATGTTGAACTGAATTCACAGTTCATGCATTCCATCTTATGGTGGCCTTGGAGGGTTCATGCTGCCTTAATGTTAGTTTGTGTGGATGATCTGGAGTGTGTGGAGTTAATTAGATCAGGCTTCCTTGGAGCTGTCAAGGTGTGAGAAGGGCTAGGAGGATTCAGTCACGGAAACGTTTGGCCTAATTCCTGCTTCTGAGCGGTGCCGGTTGTCCTTCAAGCGCTCCCTCACATCACACGCCCACACAGTTCAGAACAACGCGGTTGTGTTGTGCAGTTGGGTCTTTATTCCAATATCTAGCTGCCTTTACTACACCTTATTCGAATCCGAGGTGCTCATTTTATGAAGACCTCCCAGTTATTGCTGGCAGAATTCAAACCACTGCGATTTCACATTCATTCTCATTTTTCTGTTTATTTCTCATTCGTTGCCATTTGAAACAAGCAGAGACATTCTGTTAAAATTGCAGATGCTCTCAATCAGCACCACATTTGTGTTCGTAAGTAGACGAGAAGATATTTTATTATCATTATTATGGTGCGGCAATGGGTAGCACCGATACTTTACAGCAAGAAGGTCCTGTGTTCAATTCCCGAACGGAGCGGCCAAGGAGCCTTCCTGTGTGGAGTTTGCAAGTTCTCCCCCTGTCTGAGTGGGCTTCCACTGGGAACTCTGGTCTCTTCCCACACTCCAAAGACAAGCACATCAGGGGTCTTGAGATGCTGAATTGCCCCAGGGGTGGATTTGTGCATGAGTGTGTTTGTGTGCCTGCCCTGCAAGGGACTGGTGACCTGTCCAGGGTGGTTTTTCGTCTTTTGCCCTATGACTACTAGGATAGACTCCAGCACACCTCCAACCCTGGTAAGGAGAAAGGGCTCAGGTAATTAGCAAATTTGTTGTGAAACAACTGTTGATGGAGAATATGAGTATTAATTATATGAGTATTAAGTATTAAAAGTTTAACTCCCTGGTCAGAAGTGAAAGTAAGTACACATCCTTTACAGAGAACACACTTCTGCATATTTCATCCACAATTGTTGTCTATTTGCTGAATGTAAAAAAGCTATGGCACATTTTATGTTTATAATTGTATAATATTTCTAATTATAGAATTGAATAATAATGTATAATAATACATAATATAGAAAATGACAGTAATAACAGTGTGTTTCCAGTGGTTAAAGTGATGGTTTGGACAAAATATGACATAACGACCCGCCCCCCCTCAATACTACTGGAGCCAAGAAGCTAATTTTGATTAGACACATAGTCTGCGTAATACATAAAGATTTTAGTTGACTTAGATAACCACTGAGAGAAATCTACCAACAGTGCCGCTGCAGTCACTTTTGGAATGTAACTTGCAGTCTGCAGCTAATACTAGCATACAAATGCTAATTGCTTTTTGTAATTGTGTCTGTAGCATTAAATATGCAGTCAATATATCCTTCATTTCGACAGACCTTACTTGCCTTCCTCACAGCACAGAGCAGCTATAATCTGCTGTATCTGGAGGACGCTTTCACAGTGTAGTATATCCGTAATTGCTTCATTAGGTATGCATGTGTCTGGCAAGATCCCCGCCACCCCTACCCCACTAGTATAGATAATCTGTTGTAGAAATGTTCAATAGTTCCCTTGTTCCTTGAGAGGTGCATGCATATGTTTAAAATGGTTTTTTTTTAAGAGTCTGTGTGTTTCTTGTTTAAAAATGTATTTCCTGCTCCAGTTTCTCAATGCCGGAGCGATTGGTGAGGCCACAACGGGCTTACAAACCCCCTTCATTGGATGCCTAGTGCATTTCCATTCACAATGACTGGCAACCCCAATGTCCATAATCTGCATTGTCCTCCCGATGCGCTGTTGCTATTGTAATGAATGATCACATGTCTGAGGCCATACCTGCATTGTTAAATGCAATAATGAGATTGTAAATTATCTTTCGGGCTTTGCTGTGAAATGTGTTGCCTATTTTAGGCACATCCCTGACCAGCCTAGGAAAGCACAATTGCTGAAAAGCAGTCACATTAGTTGCCACCATTATTTCTAAATAGGGTTTATTGTGCAGGCATTTCCACATCTTGTATAGTAAGAGATGTGATTGGCCGCTGTTCTTGCCCAGTCAGGAGCAAGTGCTTAAAAATTATAAATTAAATAATAAGGTGCATGGGCCTGCCAGGAAAATGCCCAGTTTGCCAGATTACCAGTCCACTTATGTCTGTTAAGAAATCAAACTGGTCAAAAACACTTTGTCTAGTGTACTTGCTGGTTAGCAGGCTAATAACTAAAGTGTAAAGTAAAGTGACCATTCTGTCAGACATGAACACACCACAGCACACAGTGTGAACAGCACAAAATTCTTCCTCTGCATTTAACCCATTCACCAAGTGAAGCAGCAGGCAGCCATGAACACAGCGCCTGGGGAGCAGTGTGTGGGGATGGTACCTTGCTCAAGGGTACCTCAGAGGTGTCACTAGCAGTGTTGGGATTCAAACCCATGACTTTCTGATCGCAGGGTGAACGTCCTAACCACTAGGCCACCAGGTGCCCCGTGGCCAGTTTTGTCATGCTTGAACACACCACAGCGTGAACAGAAATTCTTCTAAGAAATTCTTCTCTGCATTTAACCCGTGGGAGCTGTGTGAGGGTATAATACCTTGCTCAAGAGTACCTCAGTGGGACCACTGGCAGTCCTGGGATTCAAACCCACAACCTCCTAGTCGCAGGGACAGCTCCCTAACCACCAGGCCGCTAGCTGCCCCATGATATAGAACAATGTTAGCCCGGCTGGCTACTTGTTACTAGCATTATCCATAATATTGCATGTCCTAGTTGTGAGTGTTTTTAAACGCTGAAACGGAATGGCAAGGGCAAGAGTGAGAGTAAACCCTGCTCATATTGAACTATGCTGTCTCTGTTAGGGAATGAAGGTGCTGGCCGAATTAAAGAGCTGTCCTGCTAGAGAGACAGTAGAAACAACACTGAGCATCGTTCTTGATGCATCTCGCACCCAGATAACTAACCTATCAACATGCACAATTAAGATTAGCAGAAAAAGATGACCATCTGCTTTTAGCTAGCAAAGTCAAGCCTGATAGAGATCTAATGTACGTTATAATATTTCTGGGTGATGTGCTTTCAAATGCTCCTTTTTGTCTGTTTTCTTTTCCCTCTGATTTCGGGGCCACACCGTTTGCAGGGCGATTATTTTCAGTTGTCCTGGAGTTAAAATGTGTCCACAAATGTTATTTTTCTTCGATCAGAATGATTTCAGTTACCAGGTTAGTTAACATTAA
Source organism: Hydrocynus forskahlii (assembly GCA_037974365.1). Lineage (NCBI taxonomy): Eukaryota > Metazoa > Chordata > Actinopteri > Characiformes > Alestidae > Hydrocynus > Hydrocynus forskahlii. Next base: position 33,539,905 of record JBBPCX010000040.1, on the reverse strand, counting down.
CCATGATGTATTAGCCAATCAGAAGCATGCATAGTTGTGCATGTCTTGCACATTAAGTACATGCACATATTTGTCTGTCCATGTTTAACCTTCTATATATTTTTGTTTTTTTTATTTAGCTATTGTCTCATTTTTGCAGTGGAAAAAAGCTCTTAGACAGACTTTTTTTTTTCCACGGATTTCGTTGACAAAATTAACACTGCCACATTGATCCGATTGCTTTCCATCACCCAGAAACAGCACAACATTTAATCACTTTCCCAACATCTTTCGCTCCATTAACTCTGCTGCAGACTGTCCTCTCACCATTCTCTACATGAATGGGCTAAACTGTTGTAGACTGAAAAGGTGCTTGTCTGTAAAAACTCCAACTTCTTTAAGATGACTGATAGATGTCATAGGATGTGATGGACGTGTGAAAAGCAGAGCGAGCAAACAAAGCGAGGAGTGTGTGTTTGGCTCTCTTCTCGGTAGAGTGTTGCCCTGTGGAATTCTGGGAATCCAGGCCACGCTATTCCAGGCTTCCGGCTCCAGTGTTGAGAGGTGGTGTCCCTGGGACACTGCTGGTGTTGTAATCATCTAAGACGTGTGTGTGTGTGTGTGTGTGTGTGTGCGTGTGTGCGTGTGTGCGTGTGTGCGTGTGTGCGTGTGTGCGTGTGTGCGTGTGTGCGTGTGTGCGTGTGTGTGTGTGCGTGTGTGTGTGTGTGTGCGTGAGATCCTGGTGGTATCAAGTGCTGGGAGACACCAGTGTAGATTAAGCAGAACTGCCCTCTATTACACTTTATTCACATTCACCAAAAAAAAATTATTAGAACTTTTCTCAATGTCCTACATCTTTCATCATTTATAGCTCTGATCATAAGTTTGAACATAGCTAATATTTCTCAATTTTTTGCAGTTTTACTCATTTAAAGCTGTGAAGTTGCAGACCACTAGCATCATATTGGATTGATTTGTCCACATTTATCTGCAACTAAATTGGTTTTGCATCTTTGAAAACATAATCCCACAATTTTTAACAGTCATTCTAAACCTAGTGTCTGTCTGGTAGTAGATCTGTGTGTGTTCCCTGGTGTAATATGAGTTATTTGGACCTTTGCCACCACTCTGTGGCAGGGACCAGTTGTCAGTTGATACATTTATAACAGTAGGATCAATTTTTATAACCTAGAGCTATTAAATGCTATTCGTTCAATGGAGAGATCATGTCTTTAAAGTGGCATAGTTCCATTCCACTATTAATGGTCTAAAGTGGCAAGACTCGCCTCAGTGTAAAGTAAAGATTGTTCTGGGTGAATGATTTCAGTTAAATCCTCTAGCAAGGATTTTGTGGCTGACTGCTTCTTTCATTCGGGCTTAGATTCCCACAGTAGGCCAATTTCCCACATCTCCAAGGAGTGCACAAAAAAATTCATTGTGTTTATTGAATGGCCTTGTATTGGTCATTTTGTCATAATGACTCAGGAGGCTTTAGACCTAGATGTATTATATGTCTGTTGCAGCGTACAATATATACCTTTTATATGTAAGTACCTGGTTTCTAACAGGCACTCAGTTTTGTTCAAAAATAGTGAAAGAGTCTGAGATCCTGAGAGATTTCTGTTAAGCAAATATCAATTCTGTGCCAGCTAGGGATGGATACAGAGAACTGGTACTGAACTGGTATCGGTTTCTGACTGGTCAAAACAGAGATACCAATAACCTCCTGGAACAGGTTCAATTTTCCAAGGTTCAAGTTGCATGGAGAGGCCACTGCGCAGATATCTACTCGCGCCGCCATCTTGGTTTATATTTGCGGCATCATACAAATGATCCTGCTTTTGGTATTTATGCAACATTAATACATTCTAGCATAGCTGGCACTTTCAAATAGTTGATACTTCCATTGGATCACTGGAAGGATGGGAGTGACGATCAGAACATCACTACACATTTGTTGATCAGGCGTCTCGCGTGTTCTACACATACAAATCGCTGGGTGGATAAGTGGGGGGACGAAGCTAATGTTTTTTAAAAGTTGCCCCCTAATATAATGGTTCCAGTGCCCATGCATACAAGGCATCTAAAGCCTGGGATCAGGGGCTGTGCTGGCTCGGACCCTCGGGTTAGCTGCATGCCATCCACTTTATTTTTTCGGATATTAATTGATCGAAATGATCGTGTTAATTCGACACCCCAAT
>JBBPCX010000040.1:33517691-33531484 GCA_037974365.1 Hydrocynus forskahlii | reverse complement strand
GTTTACACTGAACTCCTGCAGTGCTAGAATGTAAATACCGATGTTACCCCTGTATAGACTGTACTGTGATTCATGCACGCACGTTTTCTGTGGTATGCGCTGTCGTTTTCTTTGGTATAAGCAGGTAAATACAGTAATAAATTCATTTAATTTACAGTAATACAAATACAGGGCTTTACGAAGAACAAAACGAAAAACACGAGAACACTCGAGACGCTCCACGGGGGAAATTCATTTTTTTAATTATTGTAGACATTTTTGAGCGGTTATCACTGTCACCTCACAGCCATAGGTTCTTGGATTAACTTCCTGGAGCAGGCCAAGGTCCCTGTGTCTTTCCTGGTTTCTACTAGAGTTCTGTTTTCCTCTCACAGTCCAAAGATATGCATGTAAGTTGGATTGAAGATGAGTGATGGTCATGACTGATGAGTGTGAAGATGACTGATGGTCATGACTGATGAGTGTGTGTGCAAATGTGTTTGTCTGCAATGTACTGTGAGCGCTGGGATGGGCTCCAACACCTCCCATGAACCTGGTTAAGGATAAGAGGCTCAGAAAATGAATGAATGAGTGAACAATTCTAGTGAAAACAACAGAGCTATAAAACATCACATTGCAGAATTGCAGTCAAGCTAAATTCTGTTTTAGAATCCTTTTAGAAAGTAGCCCCCCTTCCCTGTTGTCTTGATCCAGCTCTACACACTCTTACCATTCTCTGAAACAGCTTCATGAAGAGCCGTTTGAGATTATTTTTCAAAAGAAGAAAATACACACACACATCTGCACATTTCACTTATTTTTTAAGACAATAATTGCGACATCAGCTTCAGTATGTGTACTTGCCTTAACAACAAGTTTTTTTTTTCAGTCAGTATTCAGTAAAGTGTGTCCACACCTTTGAACAGTTGTATAGCTCTGTGGAGCTGTCAGTAGTATTGGTTTTTTTTCCATTGTGAACATGAATGAAACCAACTCTGTGTGTGTGTGTGTGTGTATGCAGCCCCACCCTCCCTGTAGAGCTGTGGTTGTTCATAGATTACGAGGACTTATCGGAGTGTGTTGCAGCTCTTCCCCACACCTCCAAACTGACCCACATTCTAATTCCACCATGACCTCACATGAGTCCAATTCCCCCAGTTTTTAGCCGGCCACCTTGGTAATCTACTCACATGACCCCTGTCCTCTTCACGAGAGGAATCATTAGTGCAGCTAGAGAGAGAGAGAGAGAGAGAGATCTTTATAAACTGCCACTGGTCTTTCATTTAATGTCTTTGGTCCTATCAAATTTAATAGTCCTGGTCTGATCATTTACTTCATGTAAAAAGGTCATTGTATTAGGGGCGGATTTTTCTTCCGAAGTCATCTGTTAGGGATTTCACTTTCATTTATATTAGTTATCATATAATCTGCCCATTACTTTCAGGATTAAAATTTGTAAGAAAGAATATTAGCAGGTGTGTCCATTGGGCACTGTTTCTGCCAGCTGGTTACTGTACATTTCTCCAAAACTACATTTTAATCAAGAACTCAAATATAATTTGAATAATCGTGATAGCTCTTTTCTGAAACCCAGATAATTCCCTGTCATTTCCAGTTTCCACTATAAGTGGGCCTGCCCCTATTGCTCCATGCTACTAAGCATGAATTGCAAACTGTGGGATTTCACTGGTCTTTTTTGTAAGTACAGCTAACAGTGAAGAGGGGAGGCACAGAATCATTATACTCCATATACTTCCCTGTTGTCTTGATCCAGCTCTGCACACTCTTACCATTCTCCTAAACAGCTTCATGAAGAGCCGTTTGAGATTATTTTTCAACAGAAGAAAATACACACACATATCTGCACACTTCACTTATTTTTTAAGACAATAATTTCGACATCAGCTTCAGTATGTGTACTTGCCTTAACAACAAGGGTCTTTTTCATTCAGTATTCAGTAAAGTGTGTCCACACCTTTGAACAGTTGTATAGCTCTGTGGAGCTGTCAGTAGTATTGTTTTTTTTTTTTTCCATTGTGAACATGAATGAAACCAACTCTCAATTATCAGCAATGGTATACATTTAATCAGGTGTAAACAATGACTGAATAATCACTCCCAAACATTTATCATCAGACTGAGATCCTACAAGTTAAATGTTCAGGAGCAAGTACTGAATATGAATACATTGGCAAAAAAAAAAATCCTAATTTAGCATGCATAAATATTAGTGGTCCAAATATAGATCATTGTGAAATCCCTTTGGCAAATTGGCTCCGTTGGCCAAGAATGGAGCCTGATGGATAGTTTATGTAAGAAAAGAAATGAGTAATCCTTTCATAAATTCGTTGCAACACAATACTTTTGCTGTTATGAAGTAAACCTGATGAAAATCTGATTGTCTCATTCGCTCTGTCCCCGCAGGCCATCATTAACAGCACAATCACACCCAACATGACATTCACTAAGACATCCCAGAAGTTTGGCCAGTGGGCGGACAGCAGAGCTAACACGGTTTATGGCCTGGGCTTTGCCACGGAGCAGCAGCTTCACCAGGTACACTGCACCAGCGCTTGCTTTAATGCTCTACCTCAGGTCCCTGTAAGAGATCATTTTTATTAAAATTAGTCTGAAGGAGGATTAGTGGTGAGAGGAAGGAAATCAGATATATGGGCCTCAGAACTAAAGAACACTCAGAGTAGATTGGCTTTTATTGCACATTAAAACACAACTGGATTTGACTGATTTGCTTTATGCAATTATTGCACTTTTGTAGACAGGGGAAAATTTGATTTCCGCTATTATTATTCTGCATTTGCCCAAAGTGACTTATGATATAGCAAGTACGGTGTTACTGAGGGCTACAGTAGCAGCAGGAGGATGCTGACGGCTAGGATTTTGCCCATGGGCTTCGGGTTTATGCCTTTAGTTCAGGCCTGTTGACATTCATAAGATGTAATGCCCATTATTGTGCAATGGTCCGTACAGTTTTCCGAGCGCTTCAAAGAGGTGAAGGAAGCTGCCCGCCTGGCCAGAGAGAAATCACAGGACAAGATGGAACTCGCCAACCCAGCCCTGAACATCGCAGCCCCACAGGTGGGCTCTCGCACACACTCGTATTGTGCAGGCACAGGTTTAACTCAAATGCCTGGAAACTTAGGATCAGCTACAGTGTGGTGAAACTTTCAAGGTCCTGAGAATATTTCTAGTCCAGTGATCCACCAGTCTTGACATGTTTTACGCAAACGTTAATTATTTTGAATAATGATTCCTCCCCCCCCAAATGCAAATAAATATGTGGAGCTGATAGGAACAGATAACTTGTCAAAGGGGTTGTGCTAATCCGACACCAGCCAAAATGACGATACCAGAAAAAGCCTGAACTATCACTCACTTGTATAACTAAACTGACATGCTGTATACAGATGAGGACATGAGTAACACACATGAGCAGCAAGACTGTGTCTCAAATGGCTCTCTACTCCCTACATATTGCACTCAGTATCAGTATTTGTATCAGTCATGAAAAAGAGGTTTCATGCTGTCACTATTTTACAAGGGCCATATCTTGCTGGCATGATTAAAGTTTGTGCTTGTCGTAATAAAGTTCATAAAAAAAGAAAAACCCATGTAACAAGGTTTTTGTTTTTTTTTTAAATATGTTTATTGACTTGAACTTAACAGCAGAACAAGGTAACATAAGGGGAGGGAAAGAAAGAAAGAGAAAAAGAAAGAGGGAAAATTAAAAAAAAAAAAAACATCGGCTCACTGTTACAGACTGTTACATAAATGAGTAAAATAAACAATAATAAGTAGATAACATGTCCAGCAATTACATGTCTCACCAGTTCTATTTCTATACAAAACCCCTTGTAAATATAAATGCCACGTCCAGTCCAATGTATAGCAGAAATGGCCTCCATGTTCTGTGAAAGATGTTATCTTTTTTATGTAACATACATGTCAAATAGTCCGAGACACATATTGTATAACAACAGCATGCCATTGTGTTTTGGAGGGAACTTTGTCTGTTATCCAGTTCAGGAGAATACATTTTCTGGCACAGAAGGTTAACATTTTATACAATTGCTTCTCGTATTTATCAGGAATGGAACAGTTTGAAATTCCGAGCAACATGCACCGTGGATCACATTGCAAATTCATAGATAGAATCTTATTAATTTCTTGTCCCACCATATGCCAGAATTTCTGTATTCTCCCACAAGACCACAGACAGTGGGTCAGACTGCCGGTCTCTGTCTTGCATTTGAGGCACTGAGGGGACAAATCAGCATTAAACTTATGACGCTGAGAAGGGGATAGATGGATTCTGTGTAGAATTTTTAACTGCATTGCTTTAACCTTATTACAGATATTTAAAGTTCTTGCGTTTTCCCTTGTTTCCTCCCAATCATCAGCAGAAATCTCCAGATTAAGTTCCCTTTCCCACAACTCTCTCAAATGCAAAGTGCCTGCAGCACCACACACCTTAGGGAGTCCATAGAAAAACCCTATGGAACGTCCCATGTAACAAGGTTTTGATTTTGACAGCAAAGATTTGTTACATAGTTAAACATGTATTAATAAGTAGTAGAGAGCAGGGCATAGCCTAAACCTTAAACCCATATGAAATCAAAGCTTTTTATTTTTTTGGGTACTGTATATTCACAGATTTATGCTAGATTTTCTAAAGATATGACTTAATTAGTGTTCAGTTTCATCATGCTGAAATTGGTGGGTCTATACTGCGGACAGAAATAAACTTGCAAGTATCTGATACCACCTCTTTTCAGTAAACATAATTTTTAATGCAAATATTTGTATGTTTTTCAGTTTGAAAGCTTGTCTTGTTCTAATATCATAGGTGTTAGGCTCAGTTTGTTTTGATTAACCAGACTTTTTGCAACTATTACAAAAATCTGTACCTTTCAAGGTACAAACACTAGTGTAGTGAACATGTAGGAGCGTAATTGTCCCATAATCTGTTACAGGTATATATTTTTTATTCACATTGACTCCACAAGCCCTGTCTTGCCTCCAGGCTTTTTATTAATTTATTTTTGAAATTTAAAATAGTTAGCTTATAAAGAGGTGCACATATGCCCTTTTCTTTTTAGGAAGTTAATGTACTGTACCTTTAAACTCTTTTAAGGTACACAGTTGGAACTTAAAGGCCATGCGTCTATATTGTTTGCACCTTGGGGGACTAAAATTTACCAGGGCAGATTTTTTTTATTTTTTTTTTGATGTAACATTTTCACTCGTGCCACTCACAACTGGATTATATTTTGGGGTGGCCGTGGTCATGGGTTCGAATCCTACCTTCAGCATACCACCACTGGGTTCCTGAGCAAGACCCTTAACCCCAAGTTGCTCCAGGAAGATAAAATCATAATGGGATAAAATCGTAAATGCTCAGTGCTGTAAAGTGTGTAGTTTTTTTCTGATATTGTTCAGTAACTTTGAAAATTAAAAACCTAAATGTGCTGTCCTGTAGTCCTTGACCTTCGATCAGTGCCCAGAGCTACTCTGGGACCGTTACTCCTCTTGCACCGCTGCAGCAGAGAAAGAGTTACTGAAACTCAAACCCACCTCAGGAGCGAAGGAAAGTAAAGGAGTGATGGAATGGAAAGCAGGAGAGGAGATAGGAGAGGAAGCGGAGAGAAAGACGAGCTGGGTCATTCGTCTCACTGGGAAGAGAGAGGAGAAATAGGGCGCGATAAAATTATCCCGTGCAGTCCTGTGCCTTGGCTTGCGGTGTCTGTCTCCCACTGAATAAAGCTGTTAGGCTTTTCAGGTCAGAGGAGTGATTGGGAGCAATTAAACAATCAGCAGGTTCCGACGCTACATGAACACTCTTACTCTTTTAACTGAATGCCTAAGGGGTTTCGACATGCTCTCCTTCATGTTTGGTTGTTTGCTGCAAATCTGCAGTTTAATTTCATTATTTCAGTTTTGGCCTTCTCTTGGAACCCATGCTCTTGAGTGCAAACGTGCCTAAACAGGTTCTTTAAAGTGAAGTCATAGAATAATTTTATGTTTTTGAACCTAAAATCAGAACCTAAAAGTCATATTAAAATGGATCAGTAGGTGGAATCGGAGCTTTCCGTATTGTACTGTGTGTTCTAACGCTATATAAGGGAAGCTGCGTGCCGCCTTTATTGTTGGATGCACTGCCTGCAAGTCTACAAAGTTTTAGCTTTGTTAGATCATGGTTCTAAACTTTATTCTTCTGCTTAACTGATTTTCATTTGATGTTCTTCTCCCATAATGCTTTCCAAATGGATTTCTGCAGTTCTCTCAGGTGAGTCAGAGCTGTATTGGTAGAAGGAGGAGCCTGGTAGCTTCATTACGATGCAGCACATTCAGTCTGAGAGAAATAAAGAAAGCTTTTTTGCCACCATAGAACATCTAGCACTGAGCTACTCAGCAGCTTAGAGGAGAGCACTGATTCTAATATGCAATGAAAGAAAAGAGCTTGAAAAAGTGACCTTAAAAAAAGACGTATTAAGTGTCCCGATCAAAAACAAAATCCCAAGAAAAACATATTATGTTACATGTTATGATTTTTAGTGTGCGCACACACACACTACTAGTGACGTCATATACCATATAGACTTCTGTCGTCACCATCATACCCATAATAGCAATTTCTGTTCTGAGCATGTTTTCTCAATGGGGAAAAATGAATGGCTTTGCTGTGCTAAACAAAAAACGCTCCAAGACCAGTATGTTTTGTTTTTTACATTTATTTTCTCCACAAGTTCACTGGATCCTTGAAATTACCAGGCGGCGGAAAATGCAACATAGACGCTACATGCAGACTAATCATACATAATAGAGAGTCTCTTATTCGACTTCACAAAGGAAAGCTGCACAGACTCGGATTTCCTATGAGGAGGTTTGGATGCTTTGGTCAAGTGGCGTATTTGGTAAAAAATAAGAGAACTCACTTGTCACACTTAATGCACAATTTCTGTTTATTTGCTGAACTTGGGGGGGGGGAAGTTGGGAAGAAACAGAAGATAAAGTATGGCGTGTGCAAAAGTTATATATATATACATGACTGTACAGAATGACCACATTACATCTATACTTCTATTTAAGGAGTATTGCAGCAATGCTAACAAACAAACATTAGACCATTTTGTAAAATCACACAGGAGGAGGAAAAGAAGAGATTCTTAAAGCTGTACTAACTTTAATTTACGTTCACATCTTACACATCTTCTCCTCTCAAAACAGATTCATACAACCTAAATCAAGCATGGGCAATGATAACGTATCACTATAGAATGAATATTATGGCACAGTATGTGATAATGTGGTTTTCCAGTGCATTTGGTGATATCATCAGTACTTAAAGAACACTAATAAGCTACGGGTTTCATTAAAAACAGACGGTCAAAAGACCTGCAGTATATATACATTAGAACAGATTAAAAAGTCTGAACACCAACAAAGTTGGTGATGTAATTTCGTATTTATATTTCAGATTTAAATTGTGTGGTTTTATTATTGAATAGTTAATTTTATGATTTTTAGATATTAAGATCATTTTAAATAGTAAGATATGAAATACACGTTTGAGCATTTGTTTCCTGTTCATCTTTTTTCTCATTTATCATTAGCGCGGTTAATTATTTTTGTGATATTTTCTTGTGTATATGTGTAAATACATGTCACTGTCATGGTAAGCATCAGGTTTGGATATATTTGACTTGTTTTTGTGACTGTAACCGTTATGAGCACTGTAGGCTGAAGTGACCTCAGTAAGCTCTGCCAGTGCCCCTGGGAGCTGTCTCAGGTTTCGCACTACGGTCAGGAGATGTTGAGCTTGAATGCTGGTGATGCCTTGACCAAAAAAAGTCAGTAAATATTCACACGGTGTCAGCAATATTTTCACACATCTGAATAAAAATGTGAGTCATCAGCATTGGCCAATATACCGGACAGCCTTTTACCCAACGTTTGCAAGTAAGGCACTTCTGGGAAAAGTAGCGTACGGACACACATGTGGGTGTTATGTGCTTTTCTACAGAAATGCACAGACTGTCAACACTCCTGAGTCACCTAAATAAGGCCACAATTTTTGTGCCCATGACCTCTGCTCACCATGCCCTCCAGAACCTGGTCAACTTTACTTTATTACCACACAAACCTGAGGTGCCCAGTTCAATGTTTCTGTCACTTTATTTTACATGAACACACACACACGCACACACACACACACGGAATGTATAAAAACTATGCATTTTAGTTTTTAATTTCTGCTCAATTTAGTTGTCTTTAATTCCACCTGCTAACTAGGACCCCAGGACCCTCCCCAGTCATAGTAACCATTAGAGAAATATGTTTAGTATGTTCAGAGCTTTTCAGTCTGCCCTGTATAAATCATTACATAACAATGATTAATGTGACAGACTGGACAGCACAGAGCACTTTTTTAGTTTTTTTTCTGTCAATAAACGGGATGATATTTTTCACAGTAGCACTTAAATGCAGATGTCATGCACCATAATTAGCACAAAGCAAATTATGTCTCATGGTAATTAATTTGAGGTCCGCAGAGGTTTTCCATAGAGATTCCAAATGTATAATTTTTATTCATTTTTTTTTTTATCTGGTTCATAATGTCGGTTGCCTTCTGCATTTAAATGTCATACAACCTGAAACTCAGAGAATGTGGATGAAAATGTGAAAAGGTTACCCACTTGTGAACTATGTTAATTTCATAAAAACAGTAAAAATGTTGCCTGCAAAGGCTTTTTTGTGTTTTACTTTTTAAAAGATCTTTTTACATACACTTTCGAAGTAAGTTCTACGGAAAAGTTACTAATTTGCCAATATGAGGTTCTGCTCTGACAGTGACAGAACGAAAAATGATAAAAGTGATCTGGACTTTTGACAAAAACTGGCATGATTCCTCGTATAGTTCTAATAAAGGCATTGGTGGTAGGCGTGGAATCAGGTTGATGATGATTTGCTGTCGACAGGTTGCAAAGTGCCCCATTCTGTGAAGTGGTTGATTGTAAATTGGCTGTCATTAGTTGTGCCGGGCGTCCCGAGTCCGTAGAACATTTGTACCGAATCAGGTAGGAGTTTTTCTTTACAGAAAATGAGACTCAGAACAATAACTTTCCATCAAACTCAGACAATTTATACCAAATAAACCAAAGTTTATTACTATAGTTTTATGACATGTCTTTACTTTAAGTTAGAAGTGATGAATAATTAAACAGAATGTAAGAAGAGACCTTTCAAAGCATATATACACTAAAAAGGTCCTATTAGGGCTAAGACGCCCTTTTCTGGGATGGAGTATATGTGTTAGAGCATGGACCTGCGGTATAGGCTCAATTTTCTATTATTTAACCTGAGCTGCTGAACGGCCTAACATGCAGCTGCAGTCATCACACTGGCCTCTGCTGTACTTACCCATCACTCATGATAATGTGATGGAGTGTTTAGGCAGTGGTCAGTCCTGACAGTCGGACTGGTGTAGCCCCTTGCTGAGGTGTGTTCTCTTGTGTGTGCTGCAGGACCTGTCAGATGAGCTGCAGTCCCCCCCGGTGATGTGTGTGAACGGGCCTGAGGACAAGCTGTTCCGCAGCCAGAGTGCAGACATCACGCTCTCATCAGAGAAGGAGCGCATCAAAAAGATGCTGTCCGAAGGGTAAGACTGTAATGTGCCAGTAATAAGGCTGCCCATGCTCCAACCAGGAATGTGTTCATTCATAGCCACCCTTGCTATATTGGACAAGATTTACAGTATGTTCGCAAAAGTCTTATTCAACCTAATGAGAAATTGGACAAACTTGTCAGGTGAGGGCTGGGCCAATAAGCTAATGAGAAATTGGACAAACCTGTCAGGTTAGGGCTGGGGCAGTAAGCAGGAAAAATGTATTGATAAAAAATTAATAAACCAATAATATAGTAAGAAGGAAAGAAGATGAAGAACATTCTCAACTTTCCTTGTAATTTAATGCCATGAGATGTATTTCATTTAAGTCGCTTTGGACCATTCCGAATGGTCCGTTCATGAAACTTTTTAAGGCAGAAAGGAAAAATATAAACGACGGACAAATAAGGTGCTGTTGCAACAGCAGAAATATTCAATATTTGTCGTTGTTGTTACTGTTTGTGTTTGCACCTCATGGCTATTTGACAGCCTGAGTCGAGTTTTGAAAGCTTTATTAACACTAATGACTTTCACGTCAGAGGTCATGGTTACTCCAAGTTCACTCCTTTTAAGGCTCGGAGCTCTGAGCAGAATGAAAACCACCGCAGGGACTTCTTCATACACACTCACACGCATGCACACACTGCACCGTGAAACAAAGGTGCCGTTTTTAAATGAATGCGCTGTTGATCAGTGTCTCTGACCCTGTGGTGACCCCACCTGGTCGTTCCATTGGAGTAGTATGTAGATTTTAACCAATTTTCACACTTGGTACTCAAATTCACCTTGAAATCTGGTGATTGTGCAGTGAATAATATGCAGATCAGCTTGTATACAACAAATGGTGCTTGTTTTTCTGTTCGTCAACAAGAAAAATCACAGAAAACTTTATGCCATCGGTGTTTATAAGATTTGGGCTGCTTTGAAGATGCCACTTTACAACAAGACTACCCTTATAAATGGTTTATAGATCATTTATAATCCAGTTGTTAATTAGGTTGTAGACAGTTTATATGCCATTAATAAGCAGTTATAAACAAGTTATAACAGTTGTCATACCTTGATGCAAGCTCACTATTTGACACAGTCTGGTGTTTTAATAGTAGTAGCATGTTAAGAGATACCTGATAAAGTTAACAGTTTAACATTCTGCCTGAGAAAGGGACAAGATAAGCCAAGCAACTAGCAAGATCTAAGATCCTGCCAAATAGTGAGCCTGCATCAATGTGTGACAACTGTTATAACTTGTTTATAACTGCTAATTAATGATTTATGTCATTAATGACTTCTGTTAAACTGTGTATTGCACTGTTTCTCCTTGGCTGAATGGATTGTTGGCAACAGTTGGTACATAAAAACACATGCATGGGTGGAGCTTGAATAAATTACATCAGTGGGCCAGATAAAGAGTAGCAGTACTTTTTATTAATTTATTACTATTTGGACACATTTTTTGATGTATTTTTATCACGGCAACCTTGCTGCATCAAGATTTTTGGTCCTTTCACTATGAAAACATTTGGGTCAATAAAAAATCTGAACAGTATGTTGCAGTTACTGTCTACAAACTGAAAGAAATGATCTGGCAACCACATGTCTAGCAGTTCTACCAAAGACTGTCTGTGTTTTCATTGTGAACTCTTTCTCATTCATGTGCCACTCTTCTACAGCTGGGTTCAGGGTTTGTTGTCTTTTGTTGTTTTGTGAGCAGGTTGGTTTATTCATTTATTTATTTGTTCGCAATGTCTTTTATGCCCATTTTTTCACCTTTATGAAGCATAGTTACTCTTACCCATTCACAACTATTCATACTGTTAGCCTAGATGGAGGGAAAGCGGAGCAGCCGTTACTGCGTTGAGTCATACATAAGTGCTCCAGTACATTTATGAACGTGCACATATACACACAAGCTCACACACTCATGCATTAGGCCTACTTTCAGTGGCCCTCTCCTTCTGCCTTGCTTTTGTCCACCCTTTATTGCCCAGTGGTGCTCTTTTCTAACAAGGGTTGCTATGGTGAGTCTCTGAATACTCTCCTGCCCTCTTTCTTGTAAAATATACAGAGAGGAAGACTTGCAGAGGGGAAAGTGTCTCTTTACCCAGCAGGGAAATGCACTATGTGTTATTTGTGGAAAAACTAAAACACAGGATTTGGATATTTCACACAAGTTAATCAATGTCATGTTCACACAGTGATTTTTCAACCACAGATGTGTTGAAAGGAAGGCATTTCTGCCTCCATTGAGCATTTCCAGTAGGTCATTTAATTGACACTGGAACTGGATGCTGGAGTTTTTACTGTTGACATAGTGATTGCCACAGTGAATGTTGTAATTCCTTTCGAGTGAACTTAATGAACGGCTAGACATAGTACAAGCATTTGAATGCACCACAAGCTGAAGGAATTGTCCTTTAGATTCTATTCTAAAGGTCTTATATAAATGTTTTCTAAGAACAGGAAAATGTGTCAAAATTAATGTCCATGGCCTCGATCTCTCTGCGTGTGCGGGTTCTCCTCCAAGCGTGTTGAGCTGTCCAACGACATTGTTACCAGCACTTTGAGAAGTGCAGTGGATCTTCACATGATTCAAAAGAGGCCTTCACCCTCCCAATCCTGGAGGCATCACGTGACTGGGGATGTCTTAGCTTGTGTTGGAATAGGACATGATTTCACCGGGTAGACAATTGGGGGGAAATACTAAAAAGTTTTCCCTTAAGGGATTAAAACAGCCTTGACCTTTGCCTGGAAAACTGTTCACTCTGTCCATTCTACAGCTCGATCTGTGAGATGAACCTTGAGGCCGAGCTGTTCACCCTGCAGGACAGCAATGCTAAACTGGTGGCAGCGCTGCATGAGGCAAACGCAAACGTGGAACAGTGGAAGAAGCAGCTGGCGGCCTATCAGGAGGAGACGGAGAGGCTGCGAGAGCAAGTGAGATACATGCATGAACACACAACACTGGGATAGAGGGCTGTACCAGTGCTTTTTCCTAATACTAATTAGTTAATACTAATTCCATTATGTCAGGTATTGTCTCATACTGTGCTCTTCTATTTTGTAGAAGCTAAACAACATCATATACAGTACTGTTGGGATATGATAGAACTAGTAGTTAAACTGTTTGCTCAGTTTTCGACAATGGAGGTCTTCAAATGCAAACTCTTTGCATTTCTGGATTTTGGAAGTACAAGTACTAACAAAATTACTAGTACTAGTAATTCATGGAGCTTGTTTGTACTAGTAGTTATGACACTAGGGGTTAGATGTAGATGGGGTAGGGGTTAGATGAATGTTGGTGCAACACAAACAATGCATTAATGGGACTGTAATGTACCTTCATAATGTGCCTGATTTTAACAAGCTTGAGACCAAACAGAATGTGAAAGTTCAGTGACAAAGAGACAGAAGTGTTGATAAACTGATGAATCTACTCTGGCTCGGAGTATGTTAAGCACAATATGGACTGTACGTGCAAATTGCGGCCACATCAAGCAAATTCTGTAACGTATCTTTTGACACATGAACATCTGGTCCCCAGAGTTTGAACAGTTTTATTCCGTTGGTCAATATTCTTACAGCATATGTGTGAGACTTGTGCCACTGTCTCTTCACTGTGCCTGCTGCCGCCTTTAAAGGAATTCCCTCTTTTGAGACCAGAACACATATTTAAACATATATGCTAAAAGGAACAATCACACAAATCTAGCAGAATATGTAATGAGGCACACCGCTAAAAATATCCACCCACGTATCGTGCCATTCTCACGGAACTTCCCCATATGCATATGCATAATTGAGAGAAGCACATTTTGTAGGCATAATGCATCCATTAGTACATTGGGTCCTAGAAGGTCAATCAGTTACATCAACAGTTTAATTACATGTAACTACCAGTGATTAATCCTGGATATAAAAACATTTTCCGAAGAGGTTTATAAAATTAGTTATAATTTTGTAACAACCATGACTAAAAATAGTCACAAATGCAGTTCAGTCCTGTCTGAAGAATATTCAGTTCATTAAATAAGGTCAAGATCAGTGCCCATACTGGTCTAGTAAAAAAGCTCTCTCTCTCTCTCTCTCTCTCTCTCTCTCTCTCTCTCTCTCTCTCTTTTTCTCTCTCCCTCTC